>JAAWWB010001789.1:0-62391 GCA_018804465.1 Populus tomentosa
GAACAAGTAGCAGAAGCATAGATGCTCAAGAGGTATCACCCGAAATGCAAAGGCAACTGCATTTCGGCAATCGGGGCATCGAAGTCGGAATGCCGGGAAACTCAACGAGGCAAAGCGTTTCGCCATTTGCGGAAGAAGTCTGATGTACAGGAAGTAGCAGAAGCATACATGCTCAAGAGGGATCACCCGAAATTCAAAGGCAATTGCATTTCGGCAACCTTGGCATCGAAGTCGGAATGCCGCGAAACTCACCGTGGCAAAGCGTTTCGCCGTTTGCGGAAGAAGTCTGATGTAGAACAAGTAGCTGAAGCATACATGCTAAAGAGGGATCACCCGAAATTCAAAGGCAATTGAATTTCGGTAATCGGGCATCGACGTCGGAATGCCGCGAAACTCATCGAGCCAAAGCATTTCGCCATTTGCGGAAGAAGTATGATGTAGAACAAGTACCAGAAGCTTACATGCTCAATAGGGATCACCCGAAATTCAAAGGCAACGAAATTTCAGCAACCGGGGCGTCGAGGTCTGAATGCCGCGAAACTCACCGATGCAAACCGTTTCGTCGTTCGCAGAAGAAGTCAGATGTAGAACAAGTAGCAGAAGCATACATGCTCACGAGGTATCACCCGAAATTCAAAGCCAACTGCATTTCGGCAACCAGGGCATCGAACTGGAATGCCGCGAAACTCAACGAGGCAAAGCGTTTCGCCATTTGCGGATGAAGTATGATGTAGAGCAAGTACCAGAAGCATACATGCTCAAGAGGGATCACCCGAAATTCAAAGGCAACTGAATTTCGGGAACCCGGGCATCATGGTCGGAATGCCAGGAAACTCACCGAGGCAAAGCGTTTGGTCGTTTGCTAAAGAAGTCTGATGTAGAACAAGTAGCAGAAGCGTACATGCTCAAGAGGGATCACCCGAAATTCAAAGGCAACTACATTTCGGAAACCGCGTCATTGAAGTTGGAATGCCGCGAAACACATCGAGTCAAAGCATTTCGCCATTTGCGGAAGAAGTATGATGTAGAACAAGTAGCAGAAGCATACATGCTCAAGAGGGATCACCCGAAATTCAAAGGCCACTGAATTTCGGCAACCAGGGCATCGCGGTCGGAATGCCGCGAAACTCTCCGTGGCAAAGCATTTCGCCGTTTGCGGAAGAAGTATGATGTAGAACAAGTAGCAGAAGCATACATGCTCAAGAGGAATCACCCGAAATTCAAAGGCCACTGAATTTCGGCAACCGGGGCATCGAGGTCGGAATGCCGCGAAACTCATCGAGTCAAAGCATTTCGCCCTTTGCAGATGAAGTATGATGTAGAACAAGTACCAGAAGCATACATGCTCAAGAGGGATCACCCATAATTCAAAGGCAACTGAATTTCGGCAACCCGGGCATCGAGTTCGGAATGCTAGGAAACTCACCGAGGCAAAGCGTTTCGTCGTTTGCGGAAGAAGTCTGATGTAGAACAAGTAGCAGAAGCATACATGCTCAAGAGGCATCACCCGAAATTCAAAGGCAACTCCATTTCGGCAACCGGGTCATCGACGTCGGAACGCCGCGAAACTCATCGAGTCAAAGCATTTCGCCATTTGCGGAAGAAGTTTGATGTAGAACAAGTACCAGAAGCATACATGCTCAAGAGGGATCACCCGAAATTCAAAGGCAACTGAATTTCGGCAACCGGGGAACCGAAGTCGGAATGCCGCGAAACTCACCGAGTCAAAGAGTTTCGTAGTTTCAGGAAGGAAGTGTGATGTAGAACAAGTAGTAGAAGCATCCATGCTCAAGAGGGATCACCCAAAATTCAAAGGCAACTGAATTTCGGCAACCCGGGCATCGAGTTTGGAATGCTAGGAAACTCTCCGCGGCAAAGCGTTTCGTCGTTTGCGGAAGAAGTCTGATGTAGAACAAGTAGCAGAAGCATACATGCTCAAGAGGGATCACCCGAACTTCAAAGGCCACTCTATTTCGGAAACCGGGTCATCGAAGTCGGAATGCCGCGAAACTCATCGAGTCAAAGCATTTCGCCATTTGCGGAAGAAGTATGATGTAGAACAAGTACCAGAAGCATACATGCTCAAGAGGGATCACCCGAAATTCAAAGGCAACTGAATTTCAGCAACCCGGGCATCGAGGTCGGAATGCCAGGAAACTCACCGAGGCAAAGCGTTTCGTCGTTTGCGGAAGAAGTCTGATGTAGAACAAGTAGCAGAAGCATACATGCTCAAGAGGGATCACCCGAAATTCAAAGGCAACTACATTTTGGCAACCGGGTCATCGAAGTCGGAATGCCGCGAAACTCCTCGAGTCAACGCATTTCGCCATTTGCGGAAGAAGTATGATGTAGAACAAGTACCAGAAGCATACATGCTCAAGAGGGATCACCCGAAATTGAAAGGCAACTGAATTTCGGCAACCCGGGCATCATGGTCGGAATGCTAGGAAACTCACCGAGGCAAAGCATTTCGTCGTTTGCCGAAGAAGTCTGATGTAGAACAAGTAGCAGAAGCGTACATGCTCAAGAGGGATCACCCGAAATTCAAAGGCAACTACATTTTGGCAACCGGGTCATCGAAGTCGGAATGCCGCGAAACTCCTCGAGTCAACGCATTTCGCCATTTGCGGAAGAAGTATGATGTAGAACAAGTAGCAGAAGCATACATGCTCAAGAGGGATCACCCGAAATTGAAAGGCAACTGAATTTCGGCAACCCGGGCATCATGGTCGGAATGCTAGGAAACTCACCGAGGCAAAGCATTTCGTCGTTTGCCGAAGAAGTCTGATGTAGAACAAGTAGCAGAAGCGTACATGCTCAAGAGGGATCACCCGAAATTCAAAGGCAATTACATTTTGGCGACCGGGTCATCGAAGTCGGAATGCCGCGAAACTCATCGAGTCAAAGCATTTCGCCATTTGCGGAAGAAGTATGATGTAGAACAAGTACCAGAAGCATACATGCTCAAGAGGGATCACCCGAAATTCAAAGGCAACTGAATTTCGGCAACCCGGGCATCGAGGTCGGAATGCCAGGAAACTCACCGAGGCAAAGCATTTCGTCGTTTGCCGAAGAAGTCTGATGTAGAACAAGTAGCAGAAGCGTACATGCTCAAGAGGGATCACCCGAAATTCAAAGGCAATTACATTTTGGCCACCGGGTCATCGAAGTCGGAATGCCGCGAAACTCATCGACTCAAAGCATTTCGCCATTTGCGGAAGAAGTATGATGTAGAACAAGTAGCAGAAGAATACATGCTCAAGAGGGATCACCCGAAATTCAAAGGCAACTGAATTTCGGCAACTAGGGCATCGAGGCCGGAATGCCGCGAAACTCACCGAGGCAAAATGTTTCGCCGTTTGGGGAAGAAGTCTGATGTAGAACAAGTAGCAGAAGCATAGATGCTCAAGAGGTATCACCCGAAATTCAAAGGCAACTGCATTTCGGCAACCGGGGCATCGAAGTCGGAATGCTGCGAAACTCACCGAGGCAAAACGTTTCGCCGTTTGGGGATGAAGTCTGATGTAGACCAAGTAGCAGAAGCGTTGAGGCTCAAGAGGGATCACCCGAAATTCAAAGGCAACTGAATTTCGGCAACCGGGGAACCGAAGTCGGAATGCCGCGAAACTCACCGAGTCAAAGAGTTTCGCAGTTTCAGGAAGGAAGTGTGATGTAGAACAAGTAGTAGAAGCATCCATGCTCAAGAGGGATCACCCAAAATTCAAAGGCAACTGAATTTCGGCAACCCGGGCATCGAGTTTGGAATGCTAGGAAACTCTCCGCGGCAAAGCGTTTCGTCGTTTGCGGAAGAAGTCTGATGTAGAACAAGTAGCAGAAGCATACATGCTCAAGAGGGATCACCCGAACTTCAAAGGCCACTCTATTTCGGAAACCGGGTCATCGAAGTCGGAATGCCGCGAAACTCATCGAGTCAAAGCATTTCGCCATTTGCGGAAGAAGTATGATGTAGAACAAGTACCAGAAGCATACATGCTCAAGAGGGATCACCCGAAATTCAAAGGCAACTGAATTTCAGCAACCCGGGCATCGAGGTCGGAATGCCAGGAAACTCACCGAGGCAAAGCGTTTCGTCGTTTGCGGAAGAAGTCTGATGTAGAACAAGTAGCAGAAGCATACATGCTCAAGAGGGATCACCCGAAATTCAAAGGCAACTACATTTTGGCAACCGGGTCATCGAAGTCGGAATGCCGCGAAACTCCTCGAGTCAACGCATTTCGCCATTTGCGGAAGAAGTATGATGTAGAACAAGTACCAGAAGCATACATGCTCAAGAGGGATCACCCGAAATTGAAAGGCAACTGAATTTCGGCAACCCGGGCATCATGGTCGGAATGCTAGGAAACTCACCGAGGCAAAGCATTTCGTCGTTTGCCGAAGAAGTCTGATGTAGAACAAGTAGCAGAAGCGTACATGCTCAAGAGGGATCACCCGAAATTCAAAGGCAACTGAATTTCGACAACCCGGGCATCGAGTTTGAAATGCTAGGAAACTCACCGAGGCAAAGCGTTTCGTCGTTTGCGGAAGAAGTCTGATGTAGAACAAGTAGCAGAAGCATACATGCTCAAAAGGGATCACCCGAACTTCAAAGGCAACTCCATTTCGGCAACTAGGTCATCGAAGTTGGAATGCCGCGAAACTCATCGAGTCAAAGCATTTCGCCATTTGCGGAAGAAGTATGATGTAGAACAAGTACCAGAAGCATACATGCTCAAGAGGGATCACCCGAAATTCAAAGGCAACTGAATTTCAGCAACCCGGGCATCGAGGTCGGAATGCCAGGAAACTCACCGAGGCAAAGCGTTTCGTCGTTTGCGGAAGAAGTCTGATGTAGAACAAGTAGCAGAAGCATACATGCTCAAGAGGGATCACCCGAAATTCAAAGGCAACTACATTTTGGCAACCGGGTCATCGAAGTCGGAATGCCGCGAAACTCCTCGAGTCAACGCATTTCGCCATTTGCGGAAGAAGTATGATGTAGAACAAGTAGCAGAAGCATACATGCTCAAGAGGGATCACCCGAAATTGAAAGGCAACTGAATTTTGGCAACCCGGGCATCATGGTCGGAATGCTAGGAAACTCACCGAGGCAAAGCATTTCGTCGTTTGCCGAAGAAGTCTGATGTAGAACAAGTAGCAGAAGCGTACATGCTCAAGAGGGATCACCCGAAATTCAAAGGCAATTACATTTTGGCGACCGGGTCATCGAAGTCGGAATGCCGCGAAACTCATCGAGTCAAAGCATTTCGCCATTTGCGGAAGAAGTATGATGTAGAACAAGTACCAGAAGCATACATGCTCAAGAGGGATCACCCGAAATTCAAAGGCAACTGAATTTCGGCAACCCGGGCATCGAGGTCGGAATGCCAGGAAACTCACCGAGGCAAAGCATTTCGTCGTTTGCCGAAGAAGTCTGATGTAGAACAAGTAGCAGAAGCGTACATGCTCAAGAGGGATCACCCGAAATTCAAAGGCAATTACATTTTGGCCACCGGGTCATCGAAGTCGGAATGCCGCGAAACTCATCGACTCAAAGCATTTCGCCATTTGCGGAAGAAGTATGATGTAGAACAAGTAGCAGAAGAATACATGCTCAAGAGGGATCACCCGAAATTCAAAGGCAACTGAATTTCGGCAACTAGGGCATCGAGGTCGGAATGCCGCGAAACTCACCGAGGCAAAACGTTTCGCCGTTTGGGGAAGAAGTCTGATGTAGAACAAGTAGCAGAAGCATAGATGCTCAAGAGGTATCACCCGAAATTCAAAGGCAACTGCATTTCGGCAACCGGGGCATCGAAGTCGGAATGCTGCGAAACTCACCGAGGCAAAACGTTTCGCCGTTTGGGGATGAAGTCTGATGTAGACCAAGTAGCAGAAGTGTTGAGGCTCAAGAGGTATCACCCGAAATTCAAAGGCAACTGCATTTCGGCAACCGGGGCATCGAAGGCGGAATGCCGCGAAACTCAACGAGGTAAAGCGTTTCGCCGTTTGCGGAAGAAGTATGATGTACAGCAAGTAGCAGAAGCATACATGCTCAAGAGGGATCACCCGAAACTCAAAGGCAATTGCATTTTGGCAACCCGGGCATCGAGGTCGGAATGCCAGGAAACTCACCGAGGCAAAGCGTTTCGTCGTTTGCAGAAGAAGTCTGATGTAGAACAAGTAGCAGAAGCATACATGCTCAAGAGGGATCACCCGAAATTCAAAGGCAATTAGATTTCGGCAACCGGGTCATCGAAGTCGGAATGCTGCAAAACTCATCGAGTCAAAGCATTTCGCCATTTGCGGAAGAAGTATTATGTAGAACAAGTTCCAGAAGCATACATGCTCAAGAGGGATCACCCGAAATTCAAAGGCAACTGAATTTCGGCAACCAGGCCATCGAGGTCGGAATACCGCGAAACTCACCGTGGCAAAGCATTTCGCCGTTTGCGGAAGAAGTCTAATGTAGAACAAGTAGCAGAAGCATGCATGCTCAAGAGGGATCACCCGAATTTCAAAGGCAACTGAATTTCGGCAACCCGGGCATCGAGGTCGGAATGCTAGGAAACTCACCGAGGCAAAGCGTTTCGTCGTTTGCAAAAGAAGTCTGATGTAGAACAAGTAGCAGAAGCATACATGCTCAAGAGGGATCACCCGAAATTCAAAGGCAACTCCATTTCGGCAACCGAGTCATCGAGGTCGGAATGCCGCGAAACTCATCGAGTCAAAGCATTTCGCCATTTGCGGAAGAAGTATGATGTAGAACAAGTACCAGAATCATACATGCTCAAGTGGGATCACCCGAAATTCAAAGGCAACTGAATTTCGGCAACCGGGGCATCGAGGTCGGAATGCCGCGAAACTCCTCGAGTCAACGCATTTCGCCCTTTGCGGATGAAGTATGATGTAGAACAAGTACCAGAAGCATACATGCTCAAGAGGGATCACCCGAAATTCAAAGGCAACTGAATTTCGGCAACCCGGTCATAGAGGTCGGAATGCCAGGAAACTCACCGAGGCATAGCGTTTCGTCGTTTGCGGAAGAAGTCTGATGTAGAACAAGTAGCAGAAGCATACATGCTCAAGAGGGATCACCCGAAATTCAAAGGCAATTACATTTTGGCAACCGGGTCATCGAAGTTGGAATGCCGCGAAACTCATCGAGTCAAAGCATTTCGCCATTTGCGGAAGAAGTATGATGTAGAACAAGTACTAGAATCATACATGCTCAAGAGGGATCACCCGAAATTCAAAGGCAACTGAATTTCGGCAACCCGGGCATCGAGGTCGGAATGCCAGGAAACTCACCGAGGCAAAGTGTTTCGTCGTTTGCGGAACAAGTCTGATGTAGAACTAGTAGCAGAAGTATACATGCTCAAGAGGGATCACCCGAAATTCAAAGGCAACTACATTTTGGCAACCGGGTCATCGATGTCGGAATGCCGCGAAACTCATCGAGGCAAAGCATTTCGCCATTTGCGGAAGAAGTACGATGTAGAACAAGTAGCAGAAGCATACATGCTCAAGAGGGATCACCCGAAATTCTAAGGCAACTGAATTTCAGCAACCCGGGCATCGACGTCGGAATGCCAGGAAACTCACTGAGGCAAAGCGTTTCGTTGTTTGCGGAAGAAGTCTGATGTAGAACAAGTAGCAAAAGCATACATACTCAAGAGCGATCACCCGAAATTCAAAGGCAACTACATTTTGGCAACCGGGTCATCGAAGTCGGAATGCCGCGAAACTGATCGAGTCAAAGCATTTCGCCATTTGCAGAAGAAGTATGATGTAGAACAAGTACCAGAAGCATACATGCTAAAGAGGGATCACCCGAAATTCAAAGGCAACTGAATTTCGGCAACCCGGGCATCGAGGTCGGAATGCCAGGAAACTCACTGAGGCAAAGCATTTCGTCGTTTGCGGAAGAAGTCTGATGTAGAACAAGTAGCAGAAGCCTACATGCTCAAGAGGTATCACCCGAAATTCAAAGGCAACTGCATTTCGGCAACCGGTGCATCGATGTCGGAATGCTGCGAAACTCACCGAGGCAAAACGTTTCGCCGTTTGGGGAAGAAGTCTGATGTAGAACAAGTAGCAGAAGCATACATGCTCAAGAGGGATCACCCGAAATTCAAAGGCAACTACATTTCGGCAACCGGGTCGTCGAAGTCGGAATGCCGCGAAACTCATCGAGTCAAAGCATTTCGCCATTTGCGGAAGAAGTATGATGTAGAACAAGTACCAGAAGCATACATGCTCAAGAGGGATCACCCGAAATTCAAAGGCAACTGAATTTCGGCAACCCGGGCATCGAGGACGGAATGGCTTGAAACTCACCGTGGCAAAGCATTTCGTCGTTTGCGGAAGAAGTCTGATGTAGAACAAGTAGCAGAAGCATACATGCTCAAGAGGGATCACCCGAAATTCAAAGGCAACTACATTTTGGCAACCGGGTCATCGAAGTCGAAATGCCGCGAAACTCATCGATTCAAAGCATTTCGCCATTTGCGGAAGAAGTATGATGTAGATCAAGTAGCAGAAGCATACATGCTCAAGAGGGATCACCCGAAATTCAAAGGCAACTGAATTTCGGCAACCAGGGCATCGAGGTCGGAATGCCGCGAAACTCACCGTGGCAAAGCATTTCGCCGTTTGCGGAAGAAGTCTGATGTAGAACAAGTAGCAGAAGCATACATGATCAAGAGGGATCACCCAAAATTCAAAGGCAATTGAATTTCGGCAACCCGGGCATCGAGGTCGGAATGCTAGAAAACTCACATAGACAAAGCGTTTCGTCGTTTGCGGAAGAAGTCTGATGTAGAACAAGTAGCAGAAGCATACATGCTCAAGAGGGATCACCCGAAATTCAAAGGCAATTACATTTTGGCAACCGGGTCATCGAAGTTGGAATGCCGCGAAACTCATCGAGTCAAAGCATTTCGCCATTTGCGGAAGAAGTATGATGTAGAACAAGTACCAGAATCATACATGCTCAAGAGGGATCACCCGAAATTCAAAGGCAACTGAATTTCAGCAACCCGGGCATCGAGGTCGGAATGCCAGGAAACTCACCGAGGCAAAGTGTTTCGTCGTTTGCGGAACAAGTCTGATGTAGAACTAGTAGCAGAAGTATACATGCTCAAGAGGGATCACCCGAAATTCAAAGGCAACTACATTTCGGCAACCGGGGCATCGAGGTCGGAATGCCGCGACACTCATCGAGTCAAAGCATTTCGCCCTTTGCAGATGAAGTATGATGTAGAACAAGTACCAGAAGCATACATGCTCAAGAGGGATCACCCGAAATTCAAAGGCAACTGAATTTCGGCAACCTGGGCATCGAGGTCGGAATGCCAGGAAACTCACCGAGGCAAAGCGTTTCGTCGTTTGCGGCAGAAGTCTGATGTAGAACTAGTAGCACAAGCATACATGCTCCAGAGGGATCACCCGGAATTCAAAGGCAACTCCATTTCGGCAACCGAGTCATCGAGGTCGGAATGCCGCGAAACTCATCGAGTCAAAGCATTTCGCCATTTGCGGAAGAAGTATGATGTAGAACAAGTACCAGAATCATACATGCTCAAGAGGGATCACCCGAAATTCAAAGGCAACTGAATTTCGGCAACCGGGGCATCGAGGTCGGAATGCCGCGTAACTCCTCGAGTCAACGCATTTCGCCCTTTGCGGATGAAGTATGATGTAGAACAAGTACCAGAAGCATACATGCTCAAGAGGGATCACCCGAAATTCAAAGGCAACTGAATTTCGGCAACCCGGGCATCGAGGTCGGAATGCCAGGAAACTCACCGAGGCAAAGCGTTTCGTCGTTTGCAGAAGAAGTCTGATGTAGAACAAGTAGCAGAAGCATACATGCTCAAGAGGGATCACCCGAAATTCAAAGGCAATTAGATTTCGGCAACCGGGTCATCGAAGTCGGAATGCCGCAAAACTCATCGAGTCAAAGCATTTCGCCATTTGCGGAAGAAGTATTATGTAGAACAAGTTCCAGAAGCATACATGCTCAAGAGGGATCACCCGAAATTCAAAGGCAACTGAATTTCGGCAACCAGGCCATCGAGGTCGGAATACCGCGAAACTCACCGTGGCAAAGCATTTCGCCGTTTGCGGAAGAAGTCTAATGTAGAACAAGTAGCAGAAGCATGCATGCTCAAGAGGGATCACCCGAATTTCAAAGGCAACTGAATTTCGGCAACCCGGGCATCGAGGTCGGAATGCTAGGAAACTCACCGAGGCAAAGCGTTTCGTCGTTTGCAAAAGAAGTCTGATGTAGAACAAGTAGCAGAAGCATACATGCTCAAGAGGGATCACCCGAAATTCAAAGGCAACTCCATTTCGGCAACCGAGTCATCGAGATCGGAATGCCGCGAAACTCATCGAGTCAAAGCATTTCGCCATTTGCGGAAGAAGTATGATGTAGAACAAGTAGCAGAAGCATACATGCTCAAGAGGGATCACCCGAAATTCTAAGGCAACTGAATTTCAGCAACCCGGGCATCGACGTCGGAATGCCAGGAAACTCACTGAGGCAAAGCGTTTCGTTGTTTGCGGAAGAAGTCTGATGTAGAACAAGTAGCAAAAGCATACATACTCAAGAGCGATCACCCGAAATTCAAAGGCAACTACATTTTGGCAACCGGGTCATCGAAGTCGGAATGCCGCGAAACTCATCGAGTCAAAGCATTTCGCCATTTGCAGAAGAAGTATGATGTAGAACAAGTACCAGAAGCATACATGCTAAAGAGGGATCACCCGAAATTCAAAGGCAACTGAATTTCGGCAACCCGGGCATCGAGGTCGGAATGCCAGGAAACTCACTGAGGCAAAGCATTTCGTCGTTTGCGGAAGAAGTCTGATGTAGAACAAGTAGCAGAAGCCTACATGCTCAAGAGGTATCACCCGAAATTCAAAGGCAACTGCATTTCGGCAACCGGTGCATCGATGTCGGAATGCTGCGAAACTCACCGAGGCAAAACGTTTCGCCGTTTGGGGAAGAAGTCTGATGTAGAACAAGTAGCAGAAGCATACATGCTCAAGAGGGATCACCCGAAATTCAAAGGCAACTACATTTCGGCAACCGGGTCGTCGAAGTCGGAATGCCGCGAAACTCATCGAGTCAAAGCATTTCGCCATTTGCGGAAGAAGTATGATGTAGAACAAGTAGCAGAAGCATACATGCTCAAGAGGGATCACCCGAAATTCTAAGGCAACTGAATTTCAGCAACCCGGGCATCGACGTCGGAATGCCAGGAAACTCACTGAGGCAAAGCGTTTCGTTGTTTGCGGAAGAAGTCTGATGTAGAACAAGTAGCAAAAGCATACATACTCAAGAGCGATCACCCGAAATTCAAAGGCAACTACATTTTGGCAACCGGGTCATCGAAGTCGGAATGCCGCGAAACTCATCGAGTCAAAGCATTTCGCCATTTGCAGAAGAAGTATGATGTAGAACAAGTACCAGAAGCATACATGCTAAAGAGGGATCACCCGAAATTCAAAGGCAACTGAATTTCGGCAACCCGGGCATCGAGGTCGGAATGCCAGGAAACTCACTGAGGCAAAGCATTTCGTCGTTTGCGGAAGAAGTCTGATGTAGAACAAGTAGCAGAAGCCTACATGCTCAAGAGGTATCACCCGAAATTCAAAGGCAACTGCATTTCGGCAACCGGTGCATCGATGTCGGAATGCTGCGAAACTCACCGAGGCAAAACGTTTCGCCGTTTGGGGAAGAAGTCTGATGTAGAACAAGTAGCAGAAGCATACATGCTCAAGAGGGATCACCCGAAATTCAAAGGCAACTACATTTCGGCAACCGGGTCGTCGAAGTCGGAATGCCGCGAAACTCATCGAGTCAAAGCATTTCGCCATTTGCGGAAGAAGTATGATGTAGAACAAGTAGCAGAAGCATACATGCTCAAGAGGGATCACCCGAAATTCTAAGGCAACTGAATTTCAGCAACCCGGGCATCGACGTCGGAATGCCAGGAAACTCACTGAGGCAAAGCGTTTCGTTGTTTGCGGAAGAAGTCTGATGTAGAACAAGTAGCAAAAGCATACATACTCAAGAGCGATCACCCGAAATTCAAAGGCAACTACATTTTGGCAACCGGGTCATCGAAGTCGGAATGCCGCGAAACTGATCGAGTCAAAGCATTTCGCCATTTGCAGAAGAAGTATGATGTAGAACAAGTACCAGAAGCATACATGCTAAAGAGGGATCACCCGAAATTCAAAGGCAACTGAATTTCGGCAACCCGGGCATCGAGGTCGGAATGCCAGGAAACTCACTGAGGCAAAGCATTTCGTCGTTTGCGGAAGAAGTCTGATGTAGAACAAGTAGCAGAAGCCTACATGCTCAAGAGGTATCACCCGAAATTCAAAGGCAACTGCATTTCGGCAACCGGTGCATCGATGTCGGAATGCTGCGAAACTCACCGAGGCAAAACGTTTCGCCGTTTGGGGAAGAAGTCTGATGTAGAACAAGTAGCAGAAGCATACATGCTCAAGAGGGATCACCCGAAATTCAAAGGCAACTACATTTCGGCAACCGGGTCGTCGAAGTCGGAATGCCGCGAAACTCATCGAGTCAAAGCATTTCGCCATTTGCGGAAGAAGTATGATGTAGAACAAGTACCAGAAGCATACATGCTCAAGAGGGATCACCCGAAATTCAAAGGCAACTGAATTTCGGCAACCCGGGCATCGAGGACGGAATGGCTTGAAACTCACCGTGGCAAAGCATTTCGTCGTTTGCGGAAGAAGTCTGATGTAGAACAAGTAGCAGAAGCATACATGCTCAAGAGGGATCACCCGAAATTCAAAGGCAACTACATTTTGGCAACCGGGTCATCGAAGTCGAAATGCCGCGAAACTCATCGATTCAAAGCATTTCGCCATTTGCGGAAGAAGTATGATGTAGATCAAGTAGCAGAAGCATACATGCTCAAGAGGGATCACCCGAAATTCAAAGGCAACTGAATTTCGGCAACCAGGGCATCGAGGTCGGAATGCCGCGAAAGTCACAGTGGCAAAGCATTTCGCCGTTTGCGGAAGAAGTCTGATGTAGAACAAGTAGCAGAAGCATACATGATCAAGAGGGATCACCCAAAATTCAAAGGCAATTGAATTTCGGCAACCCGGGCATCGAGGTCGGAATGCTAGAAAACTCACATAGACAAAGCGTTTCGTCGTTTGCGGAAGAAGTCTGATGTAGAACAAGTAGCAAAAGCATACATGCTCAAGAGGGATCACCCGAAATTCAAAGGCAATTACATTTTGGCAACCGGGTCATCGAAGTTGGAATGCCGCGAAACTCATCGAGTCAAAGCATTTCGCCATTTGCGGAAGAAGTATGATGTAGAACAAGTACCAGAATCATACATGCTCAAGAGGGATCACCCGAAATTCAAAGGCAACTGAATTTCAGCAACCCGGGCATCGAGGTCGGAATGCCAGGAAACTCACCGAGGCAAAGTGTTTCGTCGTTTGCGGAACAAGTCTGATGTAGAACTAGTAGCAGAAGTATACATGCTCAAGAGGGATCACCCGAAATTCAAAGGCAACTACATTTCGGCAACCGGGGCATCGAGGTCGGAATGCCGCGACACTCATCGAGTCAAAGCATTTCGCCCTTTGCAGATGAAGTATGATGTAGAACAAGTACCAGAAGCATACATGCTCAAGAGGGATCACCCGAAATTCAAAGGCAACTGAATTTCGGCAACCTGGGCATCGAGGTCGGAATGCCAGGAAACTCACCGAGGCAAAGCGTTTCGTCGTTTGCGGCAGAAGTCTGATGTAGAACTAGTAGCACAAGCATACATGCTCCAGAGGGATCACCCGGAATTCAAAGGCAACTCCATTTCGGCAACCGAGTCATCGAGGTCGGAATGCCGCGAAACTCATCGAGTCAAAGCATTTCGCCATTTGCGGAAGAAGTATGATGTAGAACAAGTACCAGAATCATACATGCTCAAGAGGGATCACCCGAAATTCAAAGGCAACTGAATTTCGGCAACCGGGGCATCGAGGTCGGAATGCCGCGAAACTCCTCGAGTCAACGCATTTCGCCGTTTTCGGATGAAGTATGATGTAGAACAAGTACCAGAAGCATACATGCTCAAGAGGGATCACCCGAAATTCAAAGGCAACTGAATTTCGGCAACCCGGGCAACGAGGTCGGAATTCCAGGAAACTCACCGAAGCGAAGCGTTTCGTCGTTTGCGGAAGAAGTCTAATGTACAACAAGTAGCAGAAGCATACATGCTCAAGAGGGATCACCCGAAATTCAAAGGCAACTGAATTTCGGCAACCCGGGCATCGAGGACGGAATGGCTTGAAACTCACCGTGGCAAAGCATTTCGTCGTTTGCGGAAGAAGTCTGATGTAGAACAAGTAGCAGAAGCATACATGCTCAAGAGGGATCACCCGAAATTCAAAGGCAACTACATTTTGGCAACCGGGTCATCGAAGTCGAAATGCCGCGAAACTCATCGATTCAAAGCATTTCGCCATTTGCGGAAGAAGTATGATGTAGATCAAGTAGCAGAAGCATACATGCTCAAGAGGGATCACCCGAAATTCAAAGGCAACTGAATTTCGGCAACCAGGGCATCGAGGTCGGAATGCCGCGAAAGTCACCGTGGCAAAGCATTTCGCCGTTTGCGGAAGAAGTCTGATGTAGAACAAGTAGCAGAAGCATACATGATCAAGAGGGATCACCCAAAATTCAAAGGCAATTGAATTTCGGCAACCCGGGCATCGAGGTCGGAATGCTAGAAAACTCACATAGACAAAGCGTTTCGTCGTTTGCGGAAGAAGTCTGATGTAGAACAAGTAGCAGAAGCATACATGCTCAAGAGGGATCACCCGAAATTCAAAGGCAATTACATTTTGGCAACCGGGTCATCGAAGTTGGAATGCCGCGAAACTCATCGAGTCAAAGCATTTCGCCATTTGCGGAAGAAGTATGATGTAGAACAAGTACCAGAATCATACATGCTCAAGAGGGATCACCCGAAATTCAAAGGCAACTGAATTTCAGCAACCCGGGCATCGAGGTCGGAATGCCAGGAAACTCACCGAGGCAAAGTGTTTCGTCGTTTGCGGAACAAGTCTGATGTAGAACTAGTAGCAGAAGTATACATGCTCAAGAGGGATCACCCGAAATTCAAAGGCAACTACATTTCGGCAACCGGGGCATCGAGGTCGGAATGCCGCGACACTCATCGAGTCAAAGCATTTCGCCCTTTGCAGATGAAGTATGATGTAGAACAAGTACCAGAAGCATACATGCTCAAGAGGGATCACCCGAAATTCAAAGGCAACTGAATTTCGGCAACCTGGGCATCGAGGTCGGAATGCCAGGAAACTCACCGAGGCAAAGCGTTTCGTCGTTTGCGGCAGAAGTCTGATGTAGAACTAGTAGCACAAGCATACATGCTCCAGAGGGATCACCCGGAATTCAAAGGCAACTCCATTTCGGCAACCGAGTCATCGAGGTCGGAATGCCGCGAAACTCATCGAGTCAAAGCATTTCGCCATTTGCGGAAGAAGTATGATGTAGAACAAGTACCAGAATCATACATGCTCAAGAGGGATCACCCGAAATTCAAAGGCAACTGAATTTCGGCAACCGGGGCATCGAGGTCGGAATGCCGCGTAACTCCTCGAGTCAACGCATTTCGCCCTTTGCGGATGAAGTATGATGTAGAACAAGTACCAGAAGCATACATGCTCAAGAGGGATCACCCGAAATTCAAAGGCAACTGAATTTCGGCAACCCGGGCATCGAGGTCGGAATGCCAGGAAACTCACCGAGGCAAAGCGTTTCGTCGTTTGCAGAAGAAGTCTGATGTAGAACAAGTAGCAGAAGCATACATGCTCAAGAGGGATCACCCGAAATTCAAAGGCAATTAGATTTCGGCAACCGGGTCATCGAAGTCGGAATGCCGCAAAACTCATCGAGTCAAAGCATTTCGCCATTTGCGGAAGAAGTATTATGTAGAACAAGTTCCAGAAGCATACATGCTCAAGAGGGATCACCCGAAATTCAAAGGCAACTGAATTTCGGCAACCAGGCCATCGAGGTCGGAATACCGCGAAACTCACCGTGGCAAAGCATTTCGCCGTTTGCGGAAGAAGTCTAATGTAGAACAAGTAGCAGAAGCATGCATGCTCAAGAGGGATCACCCGAATTTCAAAGGCAACTGAATTTCGGCAACCCGGGCATCGAGGTCGGAATGCTAGGAAACTCACCGAGGCAAAGCGTTTCGTCGTTTGCAAAAGAAGTCTGATGTAGAACAAGTAGCAGAAGCATACATGCTCAAGAGGGATCACCCGAAATTCAAAGGCAACTCCATTTCGGCAACCGAGTCATCGAGGTCGGAATGCCGCGAAACTCATCGAGTCAAAGCATTTCGCCATTTGCGGAAGAAGTATGATGTAGAACAAGTACCAGAATCATACATGCTCAAGAGGGATCACCCGAAATTCAAAGGCAACTGAATTTCGGCAACCGGGGCATCGAGGTCGGAATGCCGCGAAACTCCTCGAGTCAACGCATTTCGCCCTTTGCGGATGAAGTATGATGTAGAACAAGTACCAGAAGCATACATGCTCAAGAGGGATCACCCGAAATTCAAAGGCAACTGAATTTCGGCAACCCGGTCATAGAGGTCGGAATGCCAGGAAACTCACCGAGGCATAGCGTTTCGTCGTTTGCGGAAGAAGTCTGATGTAGAACAAGTAGCAGAAGCATACATGCTCAAGAGGGATCACCCGAAATTCAAAGGCAATTACATTTTGGCAACCGGGTCATCGAAGTTGGAATGCCGCGAAACTCATCGAGTCAAAGCATTTTGCCATTTGCGGAAGAAGTATGATGTAGAACAAGTACCAGAATCATACATGCTCAAGAGGGATCACCCAAAATTCAAAGGCAACTGAATTTCGGCAACCCGGGCATCGAGGTCGGAATGCCAGGAAACTCACCGAGGCAAAGTGTTTCGTCGTTTGCGGAACAAGTCTGATGTAGAACTAGTAGCAGAAGTATACATGCTCAAGAGGGATCACCCGAAATTCAAAGGCAACTACATTTTGGCAACCGGGTCATCGATGTCGGAATGCCGCGAAACTCATCGAGGCAAAGCATTTCGCCATTTGCGGAAGAAGTATGATGTAGAACAAGTAGCAGAAGCATACATGCTCAAGAGGGATCACCCGAAATTCAAAGGCAACTGAATTTCAGCAACCCGGGCATCGACGTCGGAATGCCAGGAAACTCACTGAGGCAAAGCGTTTCGTTGTTTGCGGAAGAAGTCTGATGTAGAACAAGTAGCAAAAGCATACATACTCAAGAGCGATCACCCGAAATTCAAAGGCAACTACATTTTGGCAACCGGGTCATCGAAGTCGGAATGCAGCGAAACTCATCGAGTCAAAGCATTTCGCCATTTGCAGAAGAAGTATGATGTAGAACAAGTACCAGAAGCATACATGCTAAAGAGGGATCACCCGAAATTCAAAGGCAACTGAATTTCGGCAACCCGGGCATCGAGGTCGGAATGCCAGGAAACTCACTGAGGCAAAGCATTTCGTCGTTTGCGGAAGAAGTCTGATGTAGAACAAGTAGCAGAAGCCTACATGCTCAAGAGGTATCACCCGAAATTCAAAGGCAACTGCATTTCGGCAACCGGTGCATCGATGTCGGAATGCTGCGAAACTCACCGAGGCAAAACGTTTCGCCGTTTGGGGAAGAAGTCTGATGTAGAACAAGTAGCAGAAGCATACATGCTCAAGAGGGATCACCCGAAATTCAAAGGCAACTACATTTCGGCAACCGGGTCGTCGAAGTCGGAATGCCGCGAAACTCATCGAGTCAAAGCATTTCGCCATTTGCGGAAGAAGTATGATGTAGAACAAGTACCAGAAGCATACATGCTCAAGAGGGATCACCCGAAATTCAAAGGCAACTGAATTTCGGCAACCCGGGCATCGAGGACGGAATGGCTTGAAACTCACCGTGGCAAAGCATTTCGTCGTTTGCGGAAGAAGTCTGATGTAGAACAAGTAGCAGAAGCATACATGCTCAAGAGGGATCACCCGAAATTCAAAGGCAACTGAATTTCAGCAACCCGGGCATCGACGTCGGAATGCCAGGAAACTCACTGAGGCAAAGCGTTTCGTTGTTTGCGGAAGAAGTCTGATGTAGAACAAGTAGCAAAAGCATACATACTCAAGAGCGATCACCCGAAATTCAAAGGCAACTACATTTTGGCAACCGGGTCATCGAAGTCGAAATGCCGCGAAACTCATCGATTCAAAGCATTTCGCCATTTGCGGAAGAAGTATGATGTAGATCAAGTAGCAGAAGCATACATGCTCAAGAGGGATCACCCGAAATTCAAAGGCAACTGAATTTCGGCAACCAGGGCATCGAGGTCGGAATGCCGCGAAAGTCACCGTGGCAAAGCATTTCGCCGTTTGCGGAAGAAGTCTGATGTAGAACAAGTAGCAGAAGCATACATGATCAAGAGGGATCACCCGAAATTCAAAGGCAATTGAATTTCGGCAACCCGGGCATCGAGGTCGGAATGCTAGAAAACTCACATAGACAAAGCGTTTCGTCGTTTGCGGAAGAAGTCTGATGTAGAACAACTAGCAGAAGCATACATGCTCAAGAGGGATCACCTGAAATTCAAAGGCAACTCCATTTCGGCAACCGGGGCATCGAAGTCGGAATGCCACGAAACTCATCGAGTCAAAGCATTTCGCCATTTGCGGAAGAAGTATGATGTAGAACAAGTACCAGAAGCATACATGCTCAAGAGGGATCACCCGAACTTCAAAGGCAACTCCATTTCGGCAACCGGGTCATCGAAGTCGGAATGCCGCGAAACTCATCGAGTCAAAGAATTTCGCCCTTTGCGGATGAAGTATGATGTAGAACAAGTACTAGAAGCATACATGCTCAAGGGGGATCACCCGAAATTCAAAGGCAACTGAATTTCGGCAACTGAATTTCGGCAACCGGGGAATCCAAGTCGGAATGCCGTGAATCTCACCGAGTCAGAGCCTTTCGCTGTTTGCGGAAGTGAGTGTGTTGTAGAACAAGTAGCAGAAGCATACATGCTCAAGAGGGATCACCCAAAATTCTAAGGCAACTGAATTTCGGCAACAAGGGAATCCAAGTCGAAATGCCGTGAAACTCACCGAGTCAGAGCGTTTCGCCGTTTGCGGAAGTGAGTGTGATGTACAACAAGTAGCAGAAGCATACATGCTCAAGAGGGATCACCCGAAATTCAAAGGCAACTGAATTTCGGCAACCTGGGCATCGAAGTAGGAATGCTGCGAAACTCACCGTGGCAAAGCGTTTCGCTGTTTGCGGAAGAAGTCTGATGTAGAACAAGTAGCAGAAGCATACATGCTAAAGAGGGATCACCCGAAATTCAAAGCCAATTGAATTTCAGCAACCGGGGCATCGAAGTCGGAATGCCGCGAAACTCATCGAGTCAAAGCATTTCGCCATTTGCGGAAGAAGTATGATGTAGAACAAGTACCAGAAACTTACATGCACAATAGGGATCACCCGAAATTCAAAGGCAACGGAATTTCAGCAACCGGGGCGTCGAGGTCGGAATGCCGCGAAACTCACCGAGGCAAAGCGTTTCGTCGTTTGCGGAAGAAGTCTGATGTAAAACAAGTAGCAGACGCATACATGCTCACGAGGTATCACCCGAAATTCAAAGCCAACTGCATTTCGGCAACCGAGGCATCGAAGTGGAATGCCGCGAAACTCAACGAGGCAAAGCGTTTTGCCATTTGCGGAAGAAGTCTAATGTAGAACAAGTAGCAGAAGCATACATGCTCAAGAGGGATCACCCGAAATTCAAAGGCATCTGCATTTCGGCAACCGGGGCATAGAGGTCAGAATACCGCGAAACTCACCGAGGCAAAGCATTTCGCCATTTGCGGAAGGAGTCTGATGTAGAACAAGTAGCAGAAGCGTACATGCTCAAGAGGGATCACCCGAAATTCAAAGGCAACTACATTTCGGCAACCGGGTCATCGAAGTCGGAATGCCGCGAAACTCATCGAGTCAAAGCATTTCACCATTTGCGGAAGAAGTATGATGTAGAACAAGTACCAGAAGCATACATGCTCAAGAGGGATCACCCGAAATTCAAAGACAACTACATTTCGGCAACCGGGTCATCGAAGGCGGAATGCCGCGAAACTCATCGAGTCAAAGCATTTCGCCATTTGCGGAAGAAGTATGATGTAGAACAAGTAGCAGAAGCATACATGCTCAAGAGGGATCACCCGAAATTCAAAGGCAACTGAATTTCGGCAACCAGGGGATCGAGGTAGGAATGCCGCGAAACTCACCGTTGCAAAGCCTTTCGCCGTTGGCGGAAGAAGTCTGATGTAGAACAAGTAGCAGAAGCATACATGCTCAAGAGGGATCACCCCAAATTCAAAGGCAGCTGAATTTCGCCAACCCGGGCATCGAGTTCGGAATGCTAGGAAACTCACCGAGGCAAAGCGTTTCGTTGTTTGCGGAAGAAGTCTGATGTAGAACAAGTAGCAGAAGCATACATTCTCAAGAGGGATCACACAAAATTCAAAGGCAACTGCATTGCGACAACCGGGGCATCGAGGTCGGAATGCCGCGAAACTCACCGAGCCAAAGCATTTCGCCATTTGCGGAAGAAGTCTGATGTAGAACAAGTAGCAGAAGCATACATGCTCAAGAGGTATCACCCGAAATTCAAAGGCAACTGCATTGCGGCAACCAGGGCATCGACGTCGAAATGCTGCGTAACTCACTGAGGCAAAACGTTTCGCCGTTTGGGGAAGAAGTCTGATGTAGAGCAAGTAGCAGAAGCATACATGCTCAAGAGGTATCACCCGAAATTCAAGGGCAACTGCATTTCGGCAACCCGGGCATCGAAGGCGGAATGCTGCGAAACTCACGGAGGCAAAATGTTTCGCCGTTTGGGGAAGAAGTCTGATGTAGAACAAGTAGCAGAAGCATAGATGCTCAAGAGGTATCACCCGAAATTCAAAGGCAACTGCATTTCGGTAACAGGGGAATCGAAGTCGGAATGCTAGGAAACTCACCGAGGCAAAGCGTTTCGTCGTTTGCGGAAGATGTCTGATGTAGAACAAGTAGCATAAGCATACATGCTCAAGAGGGATCACCCGAACTTCAAAGGCAACTCCATTTCGGCAACCGGGTCATCGAAGTCGGAATGCCGCGAAACTCATCGAGTCAAAGCATTTCGCCATTTGCGGAAGAATTATGATGTAGAACAAGTAGCAGAAGCATACATGCTCAAGAGGGATCACCCGAAATTCAAAGGCAACTGAATTTCGGCAACCGGGGCATCGAGGTCGGAATGCCGCGAAACTCATCGAGTCAAAGAATTTCGCCCTTTGCGGATGAAGTATGATGTAGAACAAGTACTAGAAGCATACATGCTCAAGGGGGATCACCCGAAATTCAAAGGCAACTGAATTTCGGCAACCCGGGCATCATGGTCAGAATGTCAGGAAACTCACCGAGGCAAAGCGTTTCATCGTTTGCAGAAGAAGACTGATGTAGAACAAGTAGCAGAAGCGTACATGCTCAAGAGAAATCACCCGAAATTCAAAGGCAACTACATTTCGGCAACCGGGTCATCGAAGTCGGAATGCCGCGAAACTCATCGAGTCAAAGCATTTCGCCAGTTGCGGAAGAAGTATGATGTAGAACAAATACCAGAAGCATACATGCTCAAGAGGGATCACCCGAAATTCAAAGGCAACTGAATTTCGGCAACCGGGGCATTGAAGTAGTACTGCCGCGAAACTCAACGAGGCAAAGCATTTCGCCATTTGCGGAAGAAGTCTGATGTAGAACAAGTACCAGAAGCATACATGCTCAAGAGGGATCACCCGAAATTCAAAGGCAACTGAATTTCGGCAACCCGGGCATCGAGTTCGGAATGCCAGGAAACTCACCGAGGCAAAGCGTTTCGTCGTTTGCGGAAGAAGTCTGATGTAGAACAAGTAGCAGAAGCGTACATGCTCAAGAGGAATCACCCGAAATTCAAAGGCAACTACATTTCGGCAACCGGGTCATCGAAGTCGGAATGCCGCGAAACTGATCGAGTCAAAGCATTTTGCCATTTGCGGAAGAAGTATGATGTAGAACAAGTAGCAGAAGCGTACATGCTCAAGAGGGATCACCCGAAATTCAAAGGCAACTGAATTTCGGCAACCGGGGCATCGAAGTCGGAATGCCGTGAAACTCAACGAGGCAAAGCGTTTCGCCGTTTGCGGAAGAAGTCTGACGTACAGCAAGTAGCAGGAGCATACATGCTCAAGAGGGATCACCAGAAATTCAAAGGCAATTGCATTTCGGCAACTCGGGCATTGAAGTCGTAATGCCGCGAAACTCAACGAGGCAAAGCATTTTGCCATTTGCGGAAGAAGTATGATGTAGAACAAGTACCAGAAGCATACATGCTCAAGAGGGATCACCCGAAATTCACAGGCAACTGAATTTCGGCAACCCGGGCATCGAGGTCGGAATGCCAGGAAACTCACCGAGGCAAAGCGTTTCGTCGTTTGCGGAAGAAGTCTGATGTAGAACAAGTATCATAAGCATACATGCTCAAGAGGGATCACCCGAAATTCAAAGGCAACTACATTTCGGCAACCGGGTCATCGAAGTCGGAATGCCGCGAAACTCATCGAGTCAAAGCATTTCGCCACTTGCGGAAGAAGTATGATGTAGAACAAGTACCAGAAGCATACATGCTCAAGAGGGATCACCCGAAATTCAAAGGCAACTGAATTTCGGCAACCCGGGCATCATGGTCGGAATGCCAGGAAACTCACCGAGGCAAAGCGTTTCGTCGTTTGCAGAAGAAGTTTGATGTAGAACAAGTACCAGAAGCATACATGCTCAAGAGGGATCACCCGAAATTCAAAGGCAACTGAATTTCGGCAACCCGGGCATCATGGTCGGAATGCCAGGAAACTCACCGAGGCAAAGCGTTTCGTCGTTTGCAGAAGAAGTTTGATGTAGAACAAGTACCAGAAGCATACATGCTCAAGAGGGATCACCCGAAATTCAAAGGCAACTGAATTTCAGCAACACGGGCATCATGGTCGGAATGCTAGGAAACTCACCGAGGCAAAGCGTTTCGTCGTTTGCAGAAGAAGTCTGATGTAGAACAAGTAGCAGAAGCGTACATGCTCAAGAGGGATCACCCGAAATTCAAAGGCAACTACATTTCGGCAACCGGGTCAACAAAGTCGGAATGCCACGAAACTCATCGAGTCAAAGCATTTCGCCATTTGCGGAAGAAGTATGATGTAGAACAAGTAGCAGAAGCGTACATGCTCAAGAGGGATCACCCGAAATTCAAAGGCAATGAATTTCGGCAACCAGGGCATCGAGGTCGGAATGCCGCGAAACTCACCGAGGCAAAACGTTTCGCCGTTTGGGGAAGAAGTCTGATGTAGAACAAGTAGCAGAAGCATAGATGCTCAAGAGGTATCACCCGAAATTCAAAGGCAACTGAATTTCGGCAACCAGGGCATCGAGGTCGGAATGCCGCGAAACTCACCGTGGCAAAACATTTCGCCGTTTGGGGAAGAAGTCTGATGTAGAACAAGTAGCAGAAGCATAGATGCTCAAGAGGTATCACCCGAAATTCAAAGGCAACTGCATTTCGGCAACCGGGGCATCGAAGGCGGAATGCTGCGAAACTCACCGAGGCAAAACGTTTCGCCGTTTGGGGAAGAAGTCTGATGTAGAACAAGGAGCAGAAGCATAGATGCTCAAGAGGTATCACCAAAAATTCAAAGGCAACTGTATTTCGGCAACTGGGGCATCGAAGTTGGAATGCCGTGAAACTCAACGAGGCAAAGCGTTTCGCCGTTTGCGGAAGAAGTCTGATGTACATCAAGTAGCAGAAGCATACATGCTCAAGAGGGATCACCCGAAATTCAAAGGCAATTGCATTTCGGCAACCGGGGCATTGAAGTCGTAATGCGGCGAAACTCAACGAGGCAAAGCATTTCGCGATTTGCGGGAGAAGTATGATGTAGAACAAGTACCAGAAGCATACATGCTCAAGAGGGATCACCCGAAATTCAAAGGCAACTACATTTCGGCAACCGGGTCATCGAAGTTGGAATGCCGCGAAACTCATCGAGTCAAAGCATTTCGCCGTTTGCGGAAGAAGTATGATGTAGAACAAGTGGCAGAAGCATACATGCTAAAGAGGGATCACCCGAAATTCAAAGGCAACTGAATTTCGGCAACCAGGGCATCGAGGTCGGAATGCCGCGAAACTCACCGTGGCAAATCGTTTCGCCATTTGTGGAAGAAGTCTGATGTAGAACACGTAGCAGAAACATACATACTCAAGAGGGATCACCCGAAATTCAAAGGCAATTGCATTTCGTCAACCTGGGCATCGAAGTCGGAATGCCGCGAAACTTACCGTGGCAAAGCGTTTCGCCGTTTGCGGAAGAAGTCTGATGTAGAACAAGTAGCTGAAGCATACATGCTAAAGAGGGATCACCCGAAATTCAAAGGCAATTGAATTTCGGCAATCGGGGCATCGAAGTCGGAATGCCGCGAAACTCATCGAGTGAAAGCATTTCGCCATTTGCGGAAGAAGTATGATGTAGAACAAGTACCAGAAGCTTACATGCTCAATAGGGATCACCCGAAATTCAAACACAACGGAATTTCAGCAACTGGGGCGTCGAGGTCGGAATGCCGCGAAACTCACCGAGGCAAAGCGTTTCGTCATTTGCGGAAGAAGTCTGATGTAGAACAAGTAGCAGAAGCATACATGCTCACGAGGTATCACCCGAAATTCAAAGCCAACTGCATTTCGGCAACCGGGGCATGGAACTGGAATGCCGCGAAACTCAACGAGGCAAAGTGTTTCGCCATTTGCGGAAGAAGTCTGATGTAGAACAAGTAGCAGAAGCATACACGCTCAAGAGGGGTCACCCGAAATTCAAAGGCATCTGCATTTCGGCAACATGGGCATCGAGGTCGGAATATCGCGAAACTCATCGAGGCAAAGCATTTCGCCATTTACGGAAGAAGTCTGATGTAGAACAAGTACCAGAAGCATACATGCTCAAGAGGGATCACCCGAAATTCAAAGGCAACTACATTTCGGCAACCGGGTCATCGAAGTCGGAATGCCGCGAAACTCATCGAGTCAAAGCATTTCACCATTTGAGGAAGAAGTATGATGTAGAACAAGTACCAGAAGCATACATGCTCAAGAGGGATCACCCGAAATTCAAAGGCAACTGAATTTCGGCAACCCGGGCATCATGGTCGGAATGCGAGGAAACTCACCGAGGCAAAGCGTTTCGTCGTTTGCAGAAGAAGTCTGATGTAGAACAAGTAGCAGAAGCATACATGCTCAAGAGGGATCACCCGAAATTCAAAGGCAACTGAATTTCGGCAACCAGGGCATCGAGGTCGGAATGCCGCGAAACTCACCGAGGCAAAACATTTCGCCGTTTGGGGAAGAAGTCTGATGTAGAACAAGTAGCAGAAGCATAGATGCTCAAGAGGTATCACCCGAAATTCAAAGGCAACTGCATTTCGGCAACCGGGGCGTCGAAGGCGGAATGCTGCGAAACTCACCGAGGCAAAACGTTTCGCCGTTTGGGGAAGAAGTCTGATGTAGAACAAGGAGCAGAAGCATAGATGCTCAAGAGGTATCACCAAAAATTCAAAGGCAACTGTATTTCGGCAACTGGGGCATCGAAGTTGGAATGCCGTGAAACTCAACGAGGCAAAGCGTTTCGCAGTTTGCGGAAGAAGTCTGATGTACAACAAGTAGCAGAAGCATACATGCTCAAGAGGGATCACCCGAAATTCAAAGGCAATTGCATTTCGGCAACCGGGGCATTGAAGGCGTAATGCGGCGAAACTCAACGAGGCAAAGCATTTCGCCATTTGCGGAAGAAGTATGATGTAGAACAAGTACCAGAAGCATACATGCTCAAGAGGGATCACCCGAAATTCAAAGGCAACTACATTTTGGCAACCGGGTCATCGAAGTCGGAATGCCGCGAAACTCATCGAGTCAAAGCATTTCGCCATTTGCTGAAGAAGTATGATGTAGAACAAGTAGCAGAAGCGTACATGCTCAAGAGGGATCACCCGAAATTCAAAGGCAACTGAATTTCAGCAACCAGGGCATCGAGGTCGGAATGCCGCGAAACTCATCGAGGCAAAACGTTTTGCCGTTTGGGGAAGAAGTCTGATGTAGAACAAGTAGCAGAAGCATAGATGCTCAAGAGGTATCACCCGAAATTCAAAGGCAACTGAATTTCGGCAACCAGGGCATCGAGGTCGGAATGCCGCGAAACTCACCGTGGCAAAGCGTTTCGCCGTTTGCGGAAGAAGTCTGATGTAGAACACGTAGCAGAAACATACATGCTCAAGAGGGATCACCCAAAATTCAAAGGCAACTACATTTCGCAACCGGGTCATCGAAGTCGAAATGCCGCATCATGCAAAGCATTTTGCCATTTGCAGAAGAAGTACGATGTAGAACAAGTACCAGAAGCATACATGCTCCAGAGGGATCACACGAAATTCAAAGGCAACGGAATTTCGGCAAACAGGCCATCGAGGTCGGAATACCGCGAAACTCACCGAGGCAAAGCATTTCGCCATTTGTGGAAGAAGTCTGATGTAGAACAAGTAGCAGAAGCATGCATGCTCAAGAGGGATCACCCGAAATTCAAAGGCAACTACATTTTGGCAACCGGGTCATCGAAGTCGGAATGCCGCGAAACTCATCGAGTCAAAGCATTTCGCCATTTGCAGAAGAAGTACGATGTAGAACAAGTACCAGAAGCATACATGCTCAAGAGGGATCACCCGAAATTCAAAGGCAAATGAATTTCGGCAACCAGGCCATCGAGGTAGGAATACCGCGAAACTCACCGAGGCAAAGCATTTCGCCATTTGCGGAAGATGTCTGATGTAGAACAAGTAGCAGAAGCATACATGCTCAAGAGGGATCACCCGAAATTCAAAGGCAACTACATTTTGGCAACCGGGTCATCGAAGTCGGAATGCCGCGAAACTCATCGAGTCAAAGCATTTCGCCATTTGCAGAAGAAGTACGATGTAGAACAAGTACCAGAAGCATACATGCTCAAGAGGGATCACCCGAAATTCAAAGGCAACAGAATTTCGGCAACCAGGCCATCGAGGTCGGAATACCGCGAAACTCACCGTGGCAAAGCATTTCGCCGTTTGCGGAAGAAGTCTGATGTAGAACAAGTACCCGAAGCATACATGCTCAAGAGGGATCACCCGAATTTCAAAGGCAACTACATTTCGGAACCGGGTCATTGAAGTCGGAATGTCGCGAAACTAATCGAGTCAAAGCATTTCGCCATTTGCGGAAGAAGTATGATGTAGAACAAGTACCAGAAGCATACATGCTTAAGAGGGATCACCCGAAATTCAAAGGCAACTGAATTTCAGCAACCCGGGCATCGAGGTCGGAATGCCAGGAAAGTCACCGAGGCAAAGCCTTTCGTCGTTTGCGGAACAAGTCTGATGTAGAACTAGTAGCAGAAGTATACATGCTCAAGAGGGATCACCCGAAATTCAATGGCAACTACATTTTGGTAACCGGGTCATCGAAGTCGGAATGCCGTGAAACTCATCGAGTCAAAGCATTTCGCCATTTGCGGAAGAATTATGATGTAGAACAAGTACCAGAAGCATACATGCTCAAGTGGGACCACCCGAAATTCAAAGGCAACTGAATTTCGGCAACCCGGGCATCGAGGTCGGAATGCCAGGAAACTCACCGAGGCAAAACGTTTCGTTCTTTGCGGAAGAAGTCTGATGTAGAACAAGTAGCAGAAGCATACATGCTCAAGAGGGATCACCCAAAATTCAAAGGCAACTACATTTTGGCAACCGGGTCATCGAAGTCGAAATGCCGCGAAACTCATCGAGTCAAAGCATTTTGCCATTTGCAGAAGAAGTACAATGTAGAACAAGTACCAGAAGCATACATGCTCAAGAGGGATCACCCGAAATTCAAAGGCAACGGAATTTCGGCAAACAGGCCATCGAGGTCGGAATACCGCGAAACTCACCGAGGCAAAGCATTTCGCCATTTGCGGAAGAAGTCTGATGTAGAACAAGTAGCAGAAGCATACATGCTCAAGAGGGATCACCCGAAATTCAAAGGCAACTACATTTTGGAACCGGGTCATGGAAGTCGGAATGCCGCGAAACTCATCGAGTCAAAGCATTTCGCCATTTGCGGAAGAAGTATGATGTAGAACAAGTACCAGAAGCATACATGCTTAAGAGGGATCACCCGAAATTCAAAGGCAACTGAATTTCCGCAACCCGGGCATCGAGGTCGGAATGCTAGGAATGTCACCGAGGCAAAGCGTTTCGTCGTTCGCGGAACAAGTCTGATGTAGAACTGGTAGCAGAAGGATACATGCTCAAGAGGGATCACCCGAAATTCAATGGCAACTACATTTTGGTAACCGGGTCATCGAAGTCGGAATGCCGTGAAACTCATCGAGTCAAAGCATTTCGCCATTTGCGGAAGAATTATGATGTAGAACAAGTACCAGAAGCATACATGCTCAAGTGGGACCACCCGAAATTCAAAGGCAACTGAATTTCGGCAACCCGGGCATCGAGGTCGGAATGCCAGGAAACTCACCGAGGCAAAGCGTTTCGTTGTTTGCGGAAGAAGTCTGATGTAGAACAAGTAGCAGAAGCATACATGCTCAAGAGGGATCACCCGAAATTCAAAGGCAACTACATTTTGGCAACCGGGTCATCGAAGTCGGAATGCCGCGAAACTCATCGAGTCAAAGCATTTCGCCATTTGCAGAAGAAGTACGATGTAGAACAAGTACCAGAAGCATACATGCTCCAGAGGGATCACCCGAAATTCAAAGGCAACGGAATTTCGGCAAACAGGCCATCGAGGTCGGAATACCGCGAAACTCACCGAGGCAAAGCATTTCGCCATTTGTGGAAGAAGTCTGATGTAGAACAAGTAGCAGAAGCATGCACGCTCAAGAGGGATCACCCGAAATTCAAAGGCAACTACATTTTGGCTACCGGGTCATCGAAGTCGGAATGCCGCGAAACTCATCGAGTCAAAGCATTTCGCCATTTGCAGAAGAAGTACGATGTAGAACAAGTACCAGAAGCATACATGCTCAAGAGGGATCACCCGAAATTCAAAGGCAACTGAATTTCGGCAACCAGGCCATCGAGGTCGGAATACCGCGAAACTCACCGAGGCAAAGCATTTCGCCATTTGCGGAAGATGTCTGATGTAGAACAAGTAGCAGAAGCATACATGCTCAAGAGGGATCACCCGAAATTCAAAGGCAACTACATTTTGGCAACCGGGTCATCGAAGTCGGAATGCCGCGAAACTCATCGAGTCAAAGCATTTCGCCATTTGCAGAAGAAGTACGATGTAGAACAAGTACCAGAAGCATACATGCTCAAGAGGGATCACCCGAAATTCAAAGGCAACAGAATTTCGGCAACCAGGCCATCGAGGTCGGAATACCGCGAAACTCACCGTGGCAAAGCATTTCGCCGTTTGCGGAAGAAGTCTGATGTAGAACAAGTACCCGAAGCATACATGCTCAAGAGGGATCACCCGAAATTCAAAGGCAACTGAATTTCAGCAACCCGGGCATCGAGGTCGGAATGCCAGGAAAGTCACCGAGGCAAAGCGTTTCGTCGTTTGCGGAACAAGTCTGATGTAGAACTAGTAGCAGAAGTATACATGTTCAAGAGGGATCACCCGAAATTCAAAGGCAACTACATTTTGGTAACCGGGTCATCGAAGTCGGAATGCCGTAAAACTCATCGAGTCAAAGCATTTCGCCATTTGCGGAAGAATTATGATGTAGAACAAGTACCAGAAGCATACATGCTCAAGTGGGATCACCCGAAATTCAAAGGCATCTGAATTTCGGCAACCCGGGCATCGAGGTCGGAATGCAAGGAAACTCACCGAGGCAAAGCGTTTCGTTGTTTGCGGAAGAAGTCTGATGTAGAACGAGTAACAGAAGCATACATACTCAAGAGGGATCACCCGAAATTCAAAGGCAACTACATTTTGGCAACCGGGTCATCGAAGTCGGAATGCCGCGAAACTCATCGAGTCAAAGCATTTCGCCATTTGCAGAAGAAGTACAATGTAGAACAAGTACCAGAAGCATACATGCTCAAGAGGGATCACCCGAGATTCAAAGGCAACTGAATTTCGACAACCAGGCCATCGAGGTCGGAATACCGCGAAACTCACCGTGGCAAAGCATTTCGCCGTTTGCGGAAGAAGTCTGATGTAGAACAAGTACCCGAAGTATACATGCTCAAGAGGGATCACCCGAATTTCAAATGCAACTGAATTTCGGCAACCAGGCCATCGAGGTCGGAATACCGCGAAACTCACCGTCGCAAAGCCTTTCGCCGTTTGCGGAAGAAGTCTGATGTAGAACAAGTACCCGAAGCATACATGCTGAAGATGGATCACCCGAATTTCAAAGGCAACTGAATTTCGGCAACCCGGGCATCGAGGTCGGAATGCTAGGAAACTCACCGAGGCAAAGCGTTTCTTCGTTTGCAGAAGAAGTCTGATGTAGAACAAGTAGCAGAAGCATACATGCTCAAGAGGGATCACCCGAAATTCAAAGGCAACTCCATTTTGGAAACCGGGTCATCGAGGTCGGAATGCCGCGAAACTCATCGAGTCAAAGCATTTCGCCATTTGCGGAAGAAGTATGATGTAGAACAAGTACCAGAAGCATACATGCTCAAGAGGGATCACCCGAAATTCAAAGGCAACTGAATTTCGGCAACCGGAGCATCGAGGTCGGAATGCCGCGAAACTCCTCGAGTCAACGCCTTTCGCCCTTTGCGGATGAAGTATGATGTAGAACAAGTACCAGAAGCATATATGCTCAAGAGGGATCACCCGAAATTCAAATGCAACTGAATTTCGGCAACCAGGGCATCGAGGTCGGAATGCCGCGAAACTCACCGTGGCAAAGCCTTTCGCCGTTTGCGGAAGAAGTCTGATGTAGAACAAGTAGCAGAAGCATACATGCTCAAGAGGGATCACCCGAAATTCAAAGGCAACCGAATTTCGGCAACCCGGGCATCGAGGTCGGAATGTTAGGAAACTCACTGAGGCAAAGCGTTTCGTCGTTTGCAGAAGAAGTCTGATGTAGAACAAGTAGCAGAAGCATACATGCTCAAGAGGGATCACCCGAAATTCGAAGGCAACTACATTTCGGAACCTGGTCATCGAAGTCGGAATGCCGCGAAACTCATCGAGTCAAAGCATTTTGCCATTTGCGGAAGAAGTATGATGTAGAACAAGTACCAGAAGCATACATGCTCAAGAGGGATCACCCGAAATTCAAAGGCAACTGAATTTCGGCAACCGGGGCATAGAGGTCGGAATGCCGCGAAACTCATCGAGTCAAAGCATTTCGCCCTTTGCGGATGAAGTATGATGTAGAACAAGTACCAGAAGCATATATGCTCAAGAGGGATCACCCGAAATTCAAAGGCAACTGAATTTCGGCAACCCGGGCATCGAGGTCGGAATGCCAGGAAACTCACCGAGGCAAAGCGTTTCGTCGTTTGCAGAAGAAGACTGATGTAGAACAAGTAGCAGAAGCGTACATGCTCAAGAGGGATCACCATAAATTCAAAGGCAACTACATTTCGGCAATTGGGTCATCGAAGTCGGAATGCCGCGAAACTCAGCGAGTCAAAGCATTTCGCCATTTGCGGAAGAAGTATGATGTAGAACAAGTACCAGAAGCATACATGCTCAAGAGGGATCACCCGAAATTCAAAGGCAACTGAATTTCGGCAACCAGACCATCGAGGTTGGAATACCGCAAAACTCACCGTGGCAAAGCATTTCGCCGTTTGCGGAAGAAGTCTGATGTAGAACAAGTACCCGAAGCATACATGCTCAAGAGGGATCACCCGAATTTCAAAGGCAACTGAATTTCGGCAACCCGGGCATCGAGGTCGGAATGCCAGGAAACTCATCGAGGCAAAGCGTTTCGTCGTTTGCAGAAGAAGTCTGATGTAGAACAAGTAGCAGAAGCATACATGCTCAAGAGGGATCACCCGAAATTCAAAGGCAACTCCATTTCGGCAACCGGGTCATCGAGGGCGGAATGCCGCGAAACTCACCGTGGCAAAGCATTTCGCCGTTTGCGGAAGAAGTCTGATGTAGAACAAGTACCCGAAGCATACATGCTCAAGAGGGATCACCCGAATTTCAAAGGCAACTGAATTTCGGCAACCCGGGCATCGAGGTCGGAATGCTAGGAAACTCACCGAGGCAAAGCGTTTCGTCGTTTACAGAAGAAGTCTGATGTAGAACAAGTAGCAGAAGCATACATGCTCAAGAGGGATCACCCGAAATTGAAAGGCAACTCCATTTCGGCAACCGGGTCATCGAGGTCGGAATGCCGCGAAACTCATCGAGTCAACGCATTTCGCCCTTTTCGGATGAAGTATGATGTAGAACAAGTACCATAAGCATACATGCTCAAGAGGGATCACCCGAAATTCAAAGGCAACTGAATTTCGGCAAACCGGGCATCGAGGTCGGAATGCCAGGAAACTCACCGAAGCGAAGCGTTTCGTCGTTTGCGGAAGAAGTCTGATGTAGAACAAGTAGCAGAAGCATACATGCTCAAGAGGGATCACCCGAAATTCGAAGGCAACTACATTTCGGAACCTAGTCATCGAAGTCGGAATGCCGCGAAACTCACCGTGGCAAAGCATTTCGCCGTTTGCGGAAGAAGTCTGATGTAGAACAAGTAGCAGAAGCATACATGCTCAAGAGGGATCACCCGAAATTCGAACGCAACTGAATTTCGGCAACCCGGGCATCGAGGTCGGAATGCTAGGAAACTCACCGAGGCAAAGCGTTTCGTCGTTTGCAGAGGAAGTCTGATGTAGAACAAGTAGCAGAAGCATACATGCTCAAGAGGGATCACCCGAAATTCGAAGGCAACTACATTTCGGAACCTGGTCATCGAAGTCGGAATGCCGCGAAACTCACCGTGGCAAAGCATTTCGCCGTTTGCGGAAGAAGTCTGATGTAGAACAAGTAGCAGAAGCATACATGCTCAAGAGGGATCACCCGAAATTCTAACGCAACTGAATTTCGGCAACCCGGGCATCGAGGTCGGAATGCTAGGAAACTCACCGAGGCAAAGCGTTTCGCCGTTTGCGGAAGAAGTCTGATGTAGAACAAGTAGTAGAAGCATACATGCTCAAGAGGGATCACCCGAAATTCTAACGCAACTGAATTTCGGCAACCCGGGCATCGAGGTCGGAATGCTAGGAAACTCACCGAGGCAAAGCGTTTCGTCGTTTGCAGAAGAAGTCTGATGTAGAACAAGTAGCAGAAGCATACATGCTCAAGAGGGATCACCCGAAATTCAAAGGCAACTCCATTTCGGCAACCGGGTCATCGAGGGCGGAATGCCGCGAAACTCACCGTGGCAAAGCATTTCGCCGTTTGCGGAAGAAGTCTGATGTAGAACAAGTACCCGAAGCATACATGCTCAAGAGGGATCACCCGAATTTCAAAGGCAACTGAATTTCGGCAACCCGGGCATCGAGGTCGGAATGCTAGGAAACTCACCGAGGCAAAGCGTTTCGTCGTTTACAGAAGAAGTCTGATGTAGAACAAGTAGCAGAAGCATACATGCTCAAGAGGGATCACCCGAAATTGAAAGGCAACTCCATTTCGGCAACCGGGTCATCGAGGTCGGAATGCCGCGAAACTCATCGAGTCAACGCATTTCGCCCTTTTCGGATGAAGTATGATGTAGAACAAGTACCATAAGCATACATGCTCAAGAGGGATCACCCGAAATTCAAAGGCAACTGAATTTCGGCAACCCGGGCATCGAGGTCGGAATGCCAGGAAACTCACCGAAGCGAAGCGTTTCGTCGTTTGCGGAAGAAGTCTGATGTAGAACAAGTAGCAGAAGCATACATGCTCAAGAGGGATCACCCGAAATTCGAAGGCAACTACATTTCGGAACCTGGTCATCGAAGTCGGAATGCCGCGAAACTCACCGTGGCAAAGCATTTCGCCGTTTGCGGAAGAAGTCTGATGTAGAACAAGTAGCAGAAGCATACATGCTCAAGAGGGATCACCCGAAATTCGAAGGCAACTACATTTCGGAACCTGGTCATCGAAGTCGGAATGCCGCGAAACTCACCGTGGCAAAGCATTTCGCCGTTTGCGTAAGAAGTCTGATGTAGAACAAGTAGCAGAAGCATACATGCTCAAGAGGGATCACCCGAAATTCTAACGCAACTGAATTTCGGCAACCCGGGCATCGAGGTCGGAATGCTAGGAAACTCACCGAGGCAAAGCGTTTCGTCGTTTGCAGAGGAAGTCTGATGTAGAACAAGTAGCAGAAGCATACATGCTCAAGAGGGATCACCCGAAATTCGAAGGCAACTACATTTCGGAACCTGGTCATCGAAGTCGGAATGCCGCGAAACTCATCGAGTCAAAGCATTTTGCCATTTGCGGAAGAAGTATGATGTAGAACAAGTACCAGAAACATACATGCTCAAGAGGGATCACCCGAAATTCAAAGGCAACTGAATTTCGGCAACCGGGGCATAGAGGTCGGAATGCCGCGAAACTCATCGAGTCAAAGCATTTCGCCCTTTGCGGATGAAGTATGATGTAGAACAAGTACCAGAAGCATATATGCTCAAGAGGGATCACCCGAAATTCAAAGGCAACCGAATTTCGGCAACCCGGGCATCGAGGTCGGAATGTTAGGAAACTCACTGAGGCAAAGCGTTTCGTCGTTTGCAGAAGAAGTCTGATGTAGAACAAGTAGCAGAAGCATACATGCTCAAGAGGGATCACCCGAAATTCGAAGGCAACTACATTTCGGAACCTGGTCATCGAAGTCGGAATGCCGCGAAACTCATCGAGTCAAAGCATTTTGCCATTTGCGGAAGAAGTATGATGTAGAACAAGTAGCAGAAGCATACATGCTCAAGAGGGATCACCCGAAATTCAAAGGCAACTCCATTTTGGAAACCGGGTCATCGAGGTCGGAATGCCGCGAAACTCATCGAGTCAAAGCATTTCGCCATTTGCGGAAGAAGTATGATGTAGAACAAGTACCAGAAGCATACATGCTCAAGAGGGATCACCCGAAATTCAAAGGCAACTGAATTTCGGCAACCAGACCATCGAGGTTGGAATACCGCAAAACTCACCGTGGCAAAGCATTTCGCCGTTTGCGGAAGAAGTCTGATGTAGAACAAGTACCCGAAGCATACATGCTCAAGAGGGATCACCCGAATTTCAAAGGCAACTGAATTTCGGCAACCCGGGCATCGAGGTCGGAATGCCAGGAAACTCATCGAGGCAAAGCGTTTCGTCGTTTGCAGAAGAAGTCTGATGTAGAACAAGTAGCAGAAGCATACATGCTCAAGAGGGATCACCCGAAATTCAAAGGCAACTCTATTTCGGCAACCGGGTCATCGAGGTCGGAATGCCGCGAAACTCATCGAGTCAAAGCATTTCGCCATTTGCGGAAGAAGTATGATGTAGAACAAGTACCAGATGCATACATGCTCAAGAGGGATGACCGAAATTCAAAGGCAACTGAATTTCGGCAACCGGGGCATCGAGGTCGGAATGCCGCGAAACTCCTCGAGTCAACGCATTTCGCCGTTTTCGGATGAAGTATGATGTAGAACAAGTACCAGAAGCATACATGCTCAAGAGGGATCACCCGAAATTCAAAGGCAACTGAATTTCGGCAACCCGGGCAACGAGGTCGGAATTCCAGGAAACTCACCGAAGCGAAGCGTTTCGTCGTTTGCGGAAGAAGTCTAATGTACAACAAGTAGCAGAAGCATACATGCTCAAGAGGGATCACCCGAAATTCGAAGGCAACTACATTTCGAAACCTGGTCATCGAAGTCGGAATGCCGCGAAACTCATCGAGTCAAAGCATTTCGCCATTTGCGGAAGAAGTATGATGTAGAACAAGTACCAGAAGCATATATGCTCAAGAGGGATCACCCGAAATTCAAAGGCAACTGAATTTCAGCAACAAGGGCATCGAGGTCGGAATGCCGCAAAACTCACCGTGGCAAAGCATTTCGCCGTTTGCGGAAGAAGTCTGATGTAGAACAAGTAGCAGAAGCATACATGCTCAAGAGGGATCACCCGAAATTCTAACGCAACTGAATTTCGGCAACCCGGGCATCGAGGTCGGAATGCTAGGAAACTCACCGAGGCAAAGCGTTTCGTCGTTTGCAGAAGAAGTCTGATGTAGAACAAGTAGCAGAAGCATACATGCTCAAGAGGGATCACCCGAAATTCAAAGCCAACTCCATTTCGGCAACCGGGTCATCGAGGGCGGAATGCCGCGAAACTCACCGTGGCAAAGCATTTCGCCATTTGCGGAAGAAGTCTGATGTAGAACAAGTACCCGAAGCATACATGCTCAAGAGGGATCACCCGAATTTGAAAGGCAACTGAATTTCGGCAACCCGGGCATCGAGGTCGGAATGCTAGGAAACTCACCGAGGCAAAGCGTTTCGTCGTTTACAGAAGAAGTCTGATGTAGAACAAGTAGCAGAAGCATACATGCTCAAGAGGGATCACCCGAAATTGAAAGGCAACTCCATTTCGGCAACCGGGTCATCGAGGTCGGAATGCCGCGAAACTCATCGAGTCAACGCATTTCGCCCTTTTCGGATGAAGTATGATGTAGAACAAGTACCATAAGCATACATGCTCAAGAGGGATCACCCGAAATTCAAAGGCAACTGAATTTCGGCAACCCGGGCATCGAGGTCGGAATGCCAGGAAACTCACCGAAGCGAAGCGTTTCGTCGTTTGCGGAAGAAGTCTGATGTAGAACAAGTAGCAGAAGCATACATGCTCAAGAGGGATCACCCGAAATTCTAACGCAACTGAATTTCGGCAACCCGGGCATCGAGGTCGGAATGCTAGGAAACTCACCGAGGCAAAGCGTTTCGTCGTTTGCAGAGGAAGTCTGATGTAGAACAAGTAGTAGAAGCATACATGCTCAAGAGGGATCACCCGAAATTCAAAGGCAACTCCATTTCGGCAACCGGGTCATCGAGGTCGGAATGCCGCGAAACTCACCGTGGCAAAGCATTTCGCCGTTTGCGGAAGAAGTCTGATGTAGAACAAGTAGCAGAAGCATACATGCTCAAGAGGGATAACCCGAAATTCAAACGCAACTGAATTTCGGCAACCCGGGCATCGGGGTCGGAATGCTAGGAAACTCACCGAGGCTAAGCGTTTCGTCGTTTGCGGAAGAAGTCTGATGTAGAACAAGTAGCAGAAGCGTACATGCTCATGAGGGATCACTCGAAATTCAAAGGCAACTACATTTCGGCAACCGGGTCATCGAAGAAGGAATGCCGCGAAACTCATCGAGTCAAAGCATTTCGCCATTTGCGGAAGAAGTATGATGTAGAACAAGTACCAGAAGCATACATGCTCAAGAGGGATCACCCGAAATTCAAAGGCAACTGAATTTCGGCAACCGGGGCATAGAGGTCGGAATGCCGCGAAACTCATCGAGTCAAAGCATTTCGCCCATTGCGGATGAAGTATGATGTAGAACAAGTACCAGAAGCATACATGCTCAAGAGGGATCACCCGAAATTCAAAGGCAACTCCATTTCGGCAACCGGGTCATCGAGGTCGGAATGCCGCGAAACTCACCGTGGCAAAGCATTTCGCCGTTTGCGGAAGAAGTCTGATGTAGAACAAGTAGCAGAAGCATACATGCTCAAGAGGGATAACCCGAAATTCAAACGCAACTGAATTTCGGCAACCCGGGCATCGGGGTCGGAATGCTAGGAAACTCACCGAGGCTAAGCGTTTCGTCGTTTGCGGAAGAAGTCTGATGTAGAACAAGTAGCAGAAGCGTACATGCTCATGAGGGATCACCCGAAATTCAAAGGCAACTACATTTCGGCAACCGGGTCATCGAAGAAGGAATGCCGCGAAACTCATCGAGTCAAAGCATTTCGCCATTTGCGGAAGAAGTATGATGTAGAACAAGTAGCAGAAGCATACATGCTCAAGAGGGATCACCCGAATTTCAAAGGCAACTGAATTTCGGCAACCCGGGCATCGAGGTCGGAATGCTAGGAAACTCACCGAGGCAAAGCGTTTCGTCGTTTGCAGAAGAAGTCTGATGTAGAACAAGTAGCAGAAGCATACATGCTCAAGAGGGATCACCCGAAATTCAAAGGCAACTACATTTCGGAACCTGGTCATCGAAGTCGGAATGCCGCGAAACTCATCGAGTCAAAGCATTTCGCCATTTGCGGAAGAAGTATGATGTAGAACAAGTACTAGAAGCATAAATGCTCAAGAGGGATCACCCGAAATTCAAAGGCAACTGAATTTCGGCAACCAGGGCATCGTGGTCGGAATGCCGCGAAACTCACCGTGGCAAAGCATTTCGCCGTTTGCGGAAGAAGTCTGATGTAGAACAAGCAGCAGAAGCATACATGCTCAAGAGGGATAACCCGAAATTCAAACGCAACTGAATTTCGGAAACCCGGGCATCGAGGTTGGAATGCGAGGAAACTCACCGAGGTTAAGCGTTTCGTCGTTTGCGGAAGAAGTCTGATGTAGAACAAGTAGCAGAAGCATACATGCTAAAGAGGGATCACCCGAAATTCAAAGGCAACTACATTTCGGCAACCGGGTCATCGAAGTCGGAATGCCGCGAAACTCATCGAGTCAAAGCATTTCGCCATTTGCGGAAGAAGTATGATGTAGAACAAGTAGCAGAAGCGTACATGCTCAAGAGGGATCACCCGGAATTCAAAGGCAACGGAATTTCGGCAACCAGGGCATCGAGGTCGGAATGCCGCGAAACTCACCGTGGCAAAGCATTTCGCCGTTTGCGGAAGAAGTCTGATGTAGAACAAGTAGCAGAAGCATACATGCTCAAGAGGGATAACCCGAAATTCAAACGCAACTGAATTTCGGCAACCCGGGCATCGAGGTCGGAATGCTAGGAAACTCACCGAGGCTAAGCGTTTCGTCGTTTGCGGAAGAAGTCTGATGTAGAACAAGTAGCAGAAGCATACATGCTTAAGAGGGATCACCCGAAATTCAAAGGCAACTACATTTCGGCAACCGGGTCATCGAAGTCGGTATGCCGCGAAACTGATCGAGTCAAAGCATTTCGCCATTTGCGGAAGAAGTATGATGTAGAACAAGAACCAGAAGCGTACATGCTTAAGAGGGATCACCCGAAATTCAAAGGCAACTGAATTTCGGCAACCCGGGCATCGAGGTCGGAATGCCAGGAAAGTCACCGAGGCAAAGCGTTTCGTCGTTTGCGGAACAAGTCTGATGTAGAACTAGTAGCAGAAGTATACATGCTCAAGAGGGATCACCCGAAATTCAAAGGCAACTACATTTTGGTAACCGGGTCATCGAAGTCGGAATGCCGCGAAACTCATCGAGTCAAAGCATTTCGCCAATTGCGGAAGAATTATGATGTAGAACAAGTACCAGAAGCATACATGCTCAAGAGGGATCACCCAAAATTCAAAGGCAACGAAATTTCGTCAACCAGGCCATCGAGGTCGGAATACCGCGAAACTCACCGTGGCAAAGCATTTCGCCGTTTGCGGAAGAAGTCTGATGTAGAACAAGTACCCGAAGCATACATGCTCAAGAGGGATCACCCGAATTTCAAAGGCAACTGAATTTCGGCAACCCGGGCATCGAGGCCGGAATGCTAGGAAACTCACCGAGGCAAAACGTTTCTTCGTTTGCAGAAGAAGTCTGATGTAGAACAAGTAGCAGAAGCATACATGCTCAAGAGGGATCACCCGAAATTCAAAGGCAACTCCATTTTGGCAACCGGGTCATCGAGGTCGGAATGCCGCGAAACTCATCGAGTCAAAGCATTTCGCCATTTGCGGAAGAAGTATGATGTAGAACAAGTACCAGAACCATACATGCTCAAGAGGGATCACCCGAAATTCAAAGGCAACTGAATTTCGGCAACCGGGGCATCGAGGTCGGAATGCCGCGAAACTCCTCGAGTCAACGCATTTCGCCCTTTGCGGATGAAGTATGATGTAGAACAAGTACCAGAAGCATACATGCTCAAGAGGGATCACCTGAAATTCAAAGGCAACTGAATTTCGGCAACCCGGGCATCGAGGTCGGAATGCCAGGAAACTCACCGAGGCAAAGCGTTTCGTCGTTTGCGGAAGAAGTCTGATGTAGAACAAGTAGCAGAAGCAAACATGCTCAAGAGGGATCACTCGAAATTCAAAGGCAACTACATTTCGGAACCGGGTCATCGAAGTCGGAATGCCGCGAAACTCATCGAGTCAAAGCATTTCGCCATTTGCGGAAGAAGTATGATGTAGAACAAGTACCAGAAGCATATATGCTCAAGAGGGATCACCCGAAATTCAAACGCAACTGAATTTCGGCAACCAGGGCATCGAGGTCGGAATGCCGCGAAACTCACCGTGCAAAGCCTTTCGCCGTTTGCGAAAGAAGTCTGATGTAGAACAAGTAGCAGAAGCATACATGCTCAAGAGGGATCACCCGAAATTCAAAGGCAACCGAATTTCGGCAACCCGGGCATCGAGGTCGGAATGCTAGGAAACTCACCGAGGCAAAGCGTTTCCTCGTTTGTGGAAGAAGTCTGATGTAGAACAAGTAGCAGAAGCATACATGCTTAAGAGGGATCACCCGAAATTCAAAGGCAACTACATTTCGGCAACCGGATCATCGAAGTCGGAATGCCGCGAAACTCATCGAGTCAAAGCATTTCGCCATTTGCGGAAGAAGTATGATTTAGAACAAGTACCAGAAGCATACATGCTCAAGAGGGATCACCCGAAATTCAAAGGCAACTGAATTTCGGCAACCCGAGCATCGATGTCGGAATGCCAGGAATTCACCGAGGCAAAGCGTTTCGTCGTTTGCGGAACAAGTCTGATGTAGAACTAGTAGCAAAAGTATACATGCTCAACAGGGATCACCCGAAATTCAAAGGCAACTACATTTTGGCAACCGGGTCATCGAAGTCGGAATGCCGCGAAACTCATCGAGTCAAAGCATTTCGCCATTTGCGGAAGAATTATGATGTGGAACAAGTACCAGAAGCATACATGCTCAAGAGGGATCACCCGAAATTCAAAGGCAACTGAATTTCGGCAACCCGGGTATCGAGGTCGGAATGCCGCGAAACTCACCGTGGCAAAGCATTTCGCCGTTTGCGGAGGAAGTCTGATGTAGAACAAGTAGCAGAAGCATACATGCTCAAGATGGATCACCCGAAATTCAAAGGCAACTGAATTTCGGTAACCCGGGCATCGAGGTCGGAATGCTAGGAAACTCACCGAGGCAAAGCATTTCGCCGTTTGCGGAAGAAGTCTGATGTAGAACAAGTAGCAGAAGCATACATGCTCAAGAGGGATCACCCGAAATTCAAAGGCAACTGAATTTCGGCAACCCGGGCATCGAGGTGGGAATGCCAGGAAAGTCACCGAGGCAAAGCGTTTCGTCGTTTGCGAAACAAGTCTGATGTAGAACTAGTAGCAGAAGCATACATGCTCAAGAGGGATCACCCGAAATTCAAAGGCAACATCATTTCGGCAACCGGGTCATCGAAGTCGGAATGCCGCGAAACTCATCGAGTCAAAGCATTTCGCGCATTTCGCCATTTGCAGAAGAAGTATGATGTAGAACAAGTACCAGAAGCATACATGCTCAAGAGGGATCACCCGAAATTCAAAGGCAACTGAATTTCGGCAACCCGGGTATCGAGGTCGGAATACCGCGAAACTCACCGTGGCAAAGCATTTCGCCGTTTGCGGAGGAAGTCTGATGTAGAACAAGTAGCAGAAGCATACATGCTCAAGATGGATCACCCGAAATTCAAAGGCAACTGAATTTCGGTAACCCGGGCATCGAGGTCGGAATGCTAGGAAACTCACCGAGGCAAAGCATTTCGCCGTTTGCGGAAGAAGTCTGATGTAGAACAAGTAGCAGAAGCATACATGCTCAAGAGGGATCACCCGAAATTCAAAGGCAACTGAATTTCGGCAACCCGGGCATCGAGGTCGGAATGCCAGGAAAGTCACCGAGGCAAAGCGTTTCGTCGTTTGCGGAACAAGTCTGATGTAGAACTAGTAGCAGAAGTATACATGCTCAAGAGGGATCACCCGAAATTCAAAGGCAACTACATTTTGGTAAACGGGTCATCGAAGTCGGAATGCCGTGAAACTCATCGAGTCAAAGCATTTCGCCATTTGCGGAAGAATTATGATGTAGAACAAGTACCAGAAGCATAAATGCTCCAGTGGGATCACCCGAAATTCAAAGGCAACTGAATTTCGGCAACCCGGGCATCGAGGTCGGAATGCCAGGAAACTCACCGAGGCAAAGCGTTTCGTTGTTTGCGGAAGAAGTCTGATGTAGAACTAGTAGCAGAAGCATACATGCTCAAGAGGGATCACCCGAAATTCAAAGGCAACTACATTTTGGCAACCGGGTCATCGAAGTCGGAATGCCGCGAAACTCATCGAGTCAAAGCATTTCGCCATTTGCAGAAGAAGTACGATGTAGAACAAGTACCAGAAGCATACATGCTCAAGAGGGATCACCCGAAATTCAAAGGCAACTGAATTTCGGCAACCAGGACATCGAGGTCGGAATACCGCGAAAGTCACCGTGGCAAAGCATTTCGCTGTTTGCGGAAGAAGTCTGATGTAGAACAAGTACCCGAAGCATACATGCTCAAGAGGGATCACCCGAATTTCAAAGGCAACTGAATTTCGGCAACCCGGGCATCGAGGTCGGAATGCTAGGAAACTCACCGAGGCAAAGCGTTTCTTCGTTTGCAGAAGAAGTCTGATGTAGAACAAGTAGCAGAAGCATACATGCTCAAGAGGGATCACCCGAAATTCAAAGGCAACTCCATATTGGCAACCGGGTCATCGAGGTCGGAATGCCGCGAAACTCATCGAGTCAAAGCATTTCGCCATTTGCAGAAGAAGTATGATGTAGAACAAGTACCAGAAGCATACATGCTCAAGAGGGATCACCCGAAATTCAAAGGCAACTGAATTTCGGCAACCCGGGTATCGAGGTCGGAATGCCGCGAAACTCACCGTGGCAAAGCATTTCGCCGTTTGCGGAGGAAGTCTGATGTAGAACAAGTAGCAGAAGCATACATGCTCAAGATGGATCACCCGAAATTCAAAGGCAACTGAATTTCGGTAACCCGGGCATCGAGGTCGGAATGCTAGGAAACTCACCGAGGCAAAGCATTTCGCCGTTTGCGGAAGAAGTCTGATGTAGAACAAGTAGCAGAAGCATACATGCTCAAGAGGGATCACCCGAAATTCAAAGGCAACTGAATTTCGGCAACCCGGGCATCGAGGTCGGAATGCCAGGAAAGTCACCGAGGCAAAGCGTTTCGTCGTTTGCGAAACAAGTCTGATGTAGAACTAGTAGCAGAAGTATACATGCTCAAGAGGGATCACCCGAAATTCAAAGGCAACTGAATTTCGGCAACCCGGGCATCGAGGTCGGAATGCCAGGAAAGTCACCGAGGCAAAGCGTTTCGTCGTTTGCGAAACAAGTCTGATGTAGAACTAGTAGCAGAAGTATACATGCTCAAGAGGGATCACCCGAAATTCAAAGGCAACTACATTTCGGCAACCGGATCATCGAAGTCGGAATGCCGCGAAACTCATCGAGTCAAAGGATTTCGCCATTTGCGGAAGAAGTATGATGTAGAACAAGTACCAAAGCATACATGCTCAAGAGGGATCACCCGAAATTCAAAGGCAACTGAATTTCGGCAACCGGGGCATCGAGGTCGGAATGCCGCCAAACTCCTCGAGTCAACGCATTTCGCCCTTTGCGGATGAAGTATGATGTAGAACAAGTACCAGAAGCATACATGCTCAAGAGGGATCACCCGAAATTCAAAGGCAACTAAATTTCGGCAACCCGGGCATCGAGGTCGGAATGCCAGGAAACTCACCGAGGCAAAGCGTTTCGTCGTTTGCGGAAGAAGTCTGATGTAGAACACGTAGCAGAAGCATACATGCTCAATAGGGATCACCAGAAATTCAAAGGCAACTACATTTCGGAACCGGGTCATCGAAGTCGGAATGCCGCGAAACTCATCGAGTCAAAGCATTTCGCCATTTGCGGAAGAAGTATGATGTAGAACAAGTACCAGAAGCATATATGCTCAAGAGGGATCACCCGAAATTCAAAGGGAACTGAATTTCGGCAACCAGGGCATCGAGGTCGGAATGCCGCGAAACTCACCGTGGCAAAGCCTTTCGCCGTTTGCGGAAGAAGTCTGATGTAGAACAAGTAGCAGAAGCATACATGCTCAAGAGGGATCACCCGAAATTCAAAGGCAACTACATTTTGGCAACCGGGTCATCGAAGTCGGAATGCCGCGAAACTCATCGAGTCAAATCATTTCGCCATTTGCAGAAGAAGTACGATGTAGAACAAGTACCAGAAGCATTCATGCTCAAGAGGGATCACCCGAAATTCAAAGGCAACTGAATTTCGGCAACTAGGCCATCGAGGTCGCAATACCGCGAAACTCACCGTGGCAAAGCATTTTGCCATTTGCGGAAGAAGTCTGATGTAGAACAAGTAGCAGAAGCATACACGCTCAAGAGGGATCACCCGAATTTCAAAGGCAACTGAATTTCGACAACCCGGGCGTCGAGGTCGGAATGCCAGGAAACGCACCGAGGCAAAGCGTTTCGTTGTTTGCGGAAGAAGTCTGATGTAGAACAAGTAGCAGAAGCATACATGCTCAAGAGGGATCACCCGAAATTCAAAGGCAACTGAATTTCGACAACCCGGACGTCGAGGTCGGAATGCCAGGAAACTCACCGAGGCAAAGCGTTTCGTTGTTTGCGGAAGAAGTCTGATGTAGAACAAGTAGCAGAAGCATACATGCTCAAGAGGGATCACCCGAAATTCAAAGGCAACTACATTTTGGCAACCGGGTCATCGAAGTTGGAATGCCGTGAAACTCATCGAGTCAAAGCATTTCGCCATTTGCAGAAGAAGTATGATGTAGAACAAGTACCAGAAGCATACATGCTCAAGAGGGATCACCCGAAATTCAAAGGCAACTGAATTTCGGCAACCTGGGTATCGAGGTCGGAATGCCGCGAAACTCACCGTGGCAAAGCATTTCGCCGTTTGCGGAAGAAGTCTGATGTAGAACAAGTAGCAGAAGCATACATGCTCAAGAGGGATCACCCGAAATTCAAAGGCAACTGAATTTCAGCAACCCGGGCATCGAGGTCGGAATGCCAGGAAACTCACCAAGGCAAAGCGTTTCGTTGTTTGCGGAAGAAGTCTGATGTAGAACAAGTAGCAGAAGCCTACATGCTCAAGAGGGATCACCCGAAATTCAAAGGCAACTACATTTTGGCAACCGGGTCATCGAAGTCGGAATGCCGCGAAACTCATCGAGTCAAAGCATTTCGCCATTTGCAGAAGAAGTATGATGTAGAACAAGTACCAGAAGCATACATGCTCAGGAGGGATCACCCGAATTTCAAAGGCAACTGAATTTCGGCAACCAGGCCATCGAGGTCGGAATGCTAGGAAACTCACCGAGGCAAAGCGTTTCTTCGTTTGCAGAAGAAGTCTGATGTAGAACAAGTAGCAGAAGCATACATGCTCAAGAGGGATCACCCGAAATTCAAAAGCAACTCCATTTTGGCAACCGGGTCATCGAGGTCGGAATGCCGCAAAACTCATCGAGTCAAAGCATTTCGCCATTTGCGGAAGAAGTATGATGTAGAACAAGTACCAGAAGCATACATGCTCAAGAGGGATCACCCGAAATTCAAAGGCAACTGAATTTCAGCAACCGGGGCATCGAGGTCGGAATGCCGCGAAACTCCTCGAGTCAACGCATTTCGCCCTTTGCGGATGAAGTATGATGTAGAACAAGTACCAGAAGCATACATGCTCAAGAGGGATCACCCGAAATTCAAAGGCAACTGAATTTCGGCAACCAGGGCATCGAGGTCGGAATGCCAGGAAACTCACCGAGGCAAAGCGTTTCGTCGTTTGCGGAACAAGTCTGATGTAGAACAAGTAGCAGAAGCATACATGCTCAAGAGGGATCACCCGAAATTCAAAGGCAACTACATTTCGGAACCGGGTCATCGAAGTCGGAATGCCGCGAAACTCATCGAGTCAAAGCATTTCGCCATTTGCGGAAGAAGTATGATGTAGAACAAGTACCAGAAGCATACATGCTCAAGAGGGATCACCCGAAATTCAAAGGCAACTACATTTCGGCAACCGGATCATCAAAGTCGGAATGCCGCGAAACTCATCGAGTCAAAGCATTTCGCCATTTGCGGAAGAAGTATGATTTAGAACAAGTACCAGAAGCATACATGCTCAAGAGGGATCCCCCGAAATTCAAAGGCAAATGAATTTCGGCAACCAGGACATCGAGGTCGGAATGCCAGGAAACTCACAGTGGCAAAGCGTTTCGTCGTTTGCGGAAGAAGTCTGATATAGAACAAGTAGTAGAAACATACATGCTCAAGAGGGATCACCCGAAATTCAAAGGCAACTGCATTTCGGCAACCGGGGCATCGAAGTCGGAATGCCGCGAAACTCATTGAGGCAAAACGTTTCGCCGTTTGGGGAAGAAGTCTGACGTAGAACAAGTAGCAGAAGCATACATGCTCAAGAGGGATCACCCCAAATTCAAAGGCAACTGAATTTCGGCAACCGGGTCATCGAAGTCGGAATGCCGCGAAACTCATCGAGTCAAAGCATTTCGCCATTTGCGGAAGAAGTATGATGTAGAACAAGTAGCAGAAGCATACATGCTAAAGAGGGATCATCCGAAATTCAAAGGCAACTGCATTTCTGCAACCGGGGCATTGAATTCGTAATGCCGCGAAACTCACCGAGGCAAAGCGTTTCGCGGTTTGCGGAAGAAGTCTGATGTAGAACAAGTAGCAGAAGCATCCATGCTCATGAGGGATCACCCCAGAAATTCAAAGGCAACTGAATTTCGACAACCGGGGCATCGAATTGGAATGCCGCGAAACTCACCGAGGCAAAGTGTTTCGCCGTTTGCGGAAGAAGTCTGATGTAGAACAAGTAGCAGAAGCATAGATGCTCAAGAGGGATCACCCGAAATTCAAAGGCAACTGAATTTCGGCAACCAGGGCATCGAGGTCGGAATGCCAGGAAACTCACCGTGGCAAAGCGTTTCGTCGTTTTCGGAAGAAGTATGATGTAGAACAAGTACCAGAAGCGTACATGCTCAAGAGGGATCACCCGAAATTCAAAGGCAACTGAATTTCGGCAACCAGGGCATCGAGGTCGGAATGCCAGGAAACTTACAGTGGCAAAGTGTATCCCCATTTGCGGAAGAAGTATGATGTAGAACAAGTACCAGAAGCATACATGCTCAAGAGGGATCACCGAAATTTAAAGGCAACTGAATTTCGGCAACCAGGGCATCAAGGTCGGAATGACAGGAAACTCACCGAGGCAAAGCGTTTCGTCGTTTGCAGAAGAAGTCTGATGTAGAACAAGTAGCAGAAGCATATATGCTCAAAAGGGATCACCCGAAATTCAAAGGCAACTGCATTTCGGCAACCGGGTTTTCGAGGTCGGAATGCCGCGAAACTCATCGAGTCAAAGCATTTCGCCCTTTACGGATGAAGTATGATGTAGACCAAGTACCAGAAGCATACATGCTCTAGAGGGATCACCCGAAATTCAAAGGCAACTGAATTTCGGCAACCAGGGCATCGAGGTCGGAATGCCAGGAAACTCACCGTGGCAAAGCGTTTCGCCATTTGCGGAAGAAGTATGATGTAGAACAAGTACCAGAAGCATACTTGCTCAAGAGGGATCACCTGAAATTCAAAGGCAACTGAATTTCGGCAACCAGGGCATCGAGGTCGGAATGACAGGAAACTCACCGAGGCAAAGCGTTTCGTCGTTTGCAGAAGAAGTCTGATGTAGAACAAGTAGCAGAAGCATATATGCTCAAGAGGGATCACCCGAAATTCAAAGGCAACTGCATTTCGGCAACTGGGTTATCGACGGCGGAATGCCGCGAAACTCACCGTGGCAAAGCATTTCGCCGTTTGCGGAAGAAGTCTAATGTAGAACAAGTAGCAGAAGCATACAAGCTCAAGAGGATCACCCGAAATTCAAAGGCAACTGCATTTCTGCAACCGGGGCATTGAAGTCGTAATGCCGCGAAACTCCCCGAGGCAAAGCGTTTCGCGGTTTGCGGAAGAAGTCTGATGTAGAACAAGTAGCAGAAGCATACATTCTCATGAGGGATCACCCCAGAAATTCAAAGGCAACTGGATTTCGACAACCGGGGCATCGAATCGGAATGCCACGAAACTCTCCGAGGCAAAGTGTTTCGCCGTTTGCGGAAGAAGTCTGATGTAGAACAAGTACCAGAAGCATACATGCTCAAGAGGGATCACCCGAAATTCAAAGGCAATTGAATTTCGGCAACCAGGGCATCGAGGTCGGAATGCCAGGAAACTCACCGTGGCAAAGCATTTCGCCATTTGCGGAAGAAGTATGATGTAGAACAAGTACCAGAAGCATACATGCTCAAGAGGGATCACCCGAAATTCAAAGGCAACTGAATTTCGGCAACCAGGGCATCGAGGTCGGAATGCCAGGAAACTCACCGAGGCAAAGCGATTCGTCGTTTGTGGAAGAAGTCTGATGTAGAACAAGTAGCAGAAGCATACATGCTCAAGAGGGATCACCCGAAATTCAAAGGCAACTCCATTTCGCCATTTGCGGAAGAAGTATGATGTAGAACAAGTACCAGAAGCATACATGCTCAAGAGGGATCACCCGAAATTCAAAGGCAACTGAATTTCGGCAACCAGGGCATCGAGGTCGGAATGACAGGAAACTCACCGAGGCAAAGCGTTTCGTCGTTTGCAGAAGAAGTCTGATGTAGAACAAGTAGCAGAAGCGTACATGCTCAAGAGGGATCACCCGAAATTCAAAGGCAACTGAATTTCGGCAACTCGGGCATCGAGGTCGGAATGCTAGGAAACTCGCCGAGGAAAAGCGTTTCGTCATTTGCGGAAGAAGTCTGATGTAGAACAAGTAGCAGAAGCATACATGCTCAAGAGGGATCACCCGAAATTCAAAGGCAACTCCATTTCGCCATTTGCGGAAGAAGTATGATGTAGAACAAGTACCAGAAGCATACATGCTCAAGAGGGATCACCCGAAATGCAAAGGCAACTGAATTTCGGCAACCCGGGCATCGAGGTCGGAATGCCAGGAAAGTCACCGAGGCAAAGCGTTTCGTCGTTTGCGAAACAAGTCTGATGTAGAACTAGTAGCAGAAGTATACATGCTCAAGAGGGATCACCCGAAATTCAAAGGCAACTGAATTTCGGCAACCCGGGCATCGAGGTCGGAATGCCAGGAAAGTCACCGAGGCAAAGCGTTTCGTCGTTTGCGAAACAAGTCTGATGTAGAACTAGTAGCAGAAGTATACATGCTCAAGAGGGATCACCCGAAATTCAAAGGCAACTACATTTCGGCAACCGGATCATCGAAGTCGGAATGCCGCGAAACTCATCGAGTCAAAGGATTTCGCCATTTGCGGAAGAAGTATGATGTAGAACAAGTACCAAAGCATACATGCTCAAGAGGGATCACCCGAAATTCAAAGGCAACTGAATTTCGGCAACCGGGGCATCGAGGTCGGAATGCCGCCAAACTCCTCGAGTCAACGCATTTCGCCCTTTGCGGATGAAGTATGATGTAGAACAAGTACCAGAAGCATACATGCTCAAGAGGGATCACCCGAAATTCAAAGGCAACTAAATTTCGGCAACCCGGGCATCGAGGTCGGAATGCCAGGAAACTCACCGAGGCAAAGCGTTTCGTCGTTTGCGGAAGAAGTCTGATGTAGAACACGTAGCAGAAGCATACATGCTCAATAGGGATCACCAGAAATTCAAAGGCAACTACATTTCGGAACCGGGTCATCGAAGTCGGAATGCCGCGAAACTCATCGAGTCAAAGCATTTCGCCATTTGCGGAAGAAGTATGATGTAGAACAAGTACCAGAAGCATATATGCTCAAGAGGGATCACCCGAAATTCAAAGGGAACTGAATTTCGGCAACCAGGGCATCGAGGTCGGAATGCCGCGAAACTCACCGTGGCAAAGCCTTTCGCCGTTTGCGGAAGAAGTCTGATGTAGAACAAGTAGCAGAAGCATACATGCTCAAGAGGGATCACCCGAAATTCAAAGGCAACTACATTTTGGCAACCGGGTCATCGAAGTCGGAATGCCGCGAAACTCATCGAGTCAAATCATTTCGCCATTTGCAGAAGAAGTACGATGTAGAACAAGTACCAGAAGCATTCATGCTCAAGAGGGATCACCCGAAATTCAAAGGCAACTGAATTTCGGCAACTAGGCCATCGAGGTCGCAATACCGCGAAACTCACCGTGGCAAAGCATTTTGCCATTTGCGGAAGAAGTCTGATGTAGAACAAGTAGCAGAAGCATACACGCTCAAGAGGGATCACCCGAATTTCAAAGGCAACTGAATTTCGACAACCCGGGCGTCGAGGTCGGAATGCCAGGAAACGCACCGAGGCAAAGCGTTTCGTTGTTTGCGGAAGAAGTCTGATGTAGAACAAGTAGCAGAAGCATACATGCTCAAGAGGGATCACCCGAAATTCAAAGGCAACTGAATTTCGACAACCCGGACGTCGAGGTCGGAATGCCAGGAAACTCACCGAGGCAAAGCGTTTCGTTGTTTGCGGAAGAAGTCTGATGTAGAACAAGTAGCAGAAGCATACATGCTCAAGAGGGATCACCCGAAATTCAAAGGCAACTACATTTTGGCAACCGGGTCATCGAAGTTGGAATGCCGTGAAACTCATCGAGTCAAAGCATTTCGCCATTTGCAGAAGAAGTATGATGTAGAACAAGTACCAGAAGCATACATGCTCAAGAGGGATCACCCGAAATTCAAAGGCAACTGAATTTCGGCAACGTGGGTATCGAGGTCGGAATGCCGCGAAACTCACCGTGGCAAAGCATTTCGCCGTTTGCGGAAGAAGTCTGATGTAGAACAAGTAGCAGAAGCATACATGCTCAAGAGGGATCACCCGAAATTCAAAGGCAACTGAATTTCAGCAACCCGGGCATCGAGGTCGGAATGCCAGGAAACTCACCAAGGCAAAGCGTTTCGTTGTTTGCGGAAGAAGTCTGATGTAGAACAAGTAGCAGAAGCCTACATGCTCAAGAGGGATCACCCGAAATTCAAAGGCAACTACATTTTGGCAACCGGGTCATCGAAGTCGGAATGCCGCGAAACTCATCGAGTCAAAGCATTTCGCCATTTGCAGAAGAAGTATGATGTAGAACAAGTACCAGAAGCATACATGCTCAGGAGGGATCACCCGAATTTCAAAGGCAACTGAATTTCGGCAACCAGGCCATCGAGGTCGGAATGCTAGGAAACTCACCGAGGCAAAGCGTTTCTTCGTTTGCAGAAGAAGTCTGATGTAGAACAAGTAGCAGAAGCATACATGCTCAAGAGGGATCACCCGAAATTCAAAAGCAACTCCATTTTGGCAACCGGGTCATCGAGGTCGGAATGCCGCAAAACTCATCGAGTCAAAGCATTTCGCCATTTGCGGAAGAAGTATGATGTAGAACAAGTACCAGAAGCATACATGCTCAAGAGGGATCACCCGAAATTCAAAGGCAACTGAATTTCAGCAACCGGGGCATCGAGGTCGGAATGCCGCGAAACTCCTCGAGTCAACGCATTTCGCCCTTTGCGGATGAAGTATGATGTAGAACAAGTACCAGAAGCATACATGCTCAAGAGGGATCACCCGAAATTCAAAGGCAACTGAATTTCGGCAACCAGGGCATCGAGGTCGGAATGCCAGGAAACTCACCGAGGCAAAGCGTTTCGTCGTTTGCGGAACAAGTCTGATGTAGAACAAGTAGCAGAAGCATACATGCTCAAGAGGGATCACCCGAAATTCAAAGGCAACTACATTTCGGAACCGGGTCATCGAAGTCGGAATGCCGCGAAACTCATCGAGTCAAAGCATTTCGCCATTTGCGGAAGAAGTATGATGTAGAACAAGTACCAGAAGCATACATGCTCAAGAGGGATCACCCGAAATTCAAAGGCAACTACATTTCGGCAACCGGATCATCAAAGTCGGAATGCCGCGAAACTCATCGAGTCAAAGCATTTCGCCATTTGCGGAAGAAGTATGATTTAGAACAAGTACCAGAAGCATACATGCTCAAGAGGGATCCCCCGAAATTCAAAGGCAAATGAATTTCGGCAACCAGGACATCGAGGTCGGAATGCCAGGAAACTCACAGTGGCAAAGCGTTTCGTCGTTTGCGGAAGAAGTCTGATATAGAACAAGTAGTAGAAACATACATGCTCAAGAGGGATCACCCGAAATTCAAAGGCAACTGCATTTCGGCAACCGGGGCATCGAAGTCGGAATGCCGCGAAACTCATTGAGGCAAAACGTTTCGCCGTTTGGGGAAGAAGTCTGACGTAGAACAAGTAGCAGAAGCATACATGCTCAAAAGGGATCACCCCAAATTCAAAGGCAACTGAATTTCGGCAACCGGGTCATCGAAGTCGGAATGCCGCGAAACTCATCGAGTCAAAGCATTTCGCCATTTGCGGAAGAAGTATGATGTAGAACAAGTAGCAGAAGCATACATGCTAAAGAGGGATCATCCGAAATTCAAAGGCAACTGCATTTCTGCAACCGGGGCATTGAATTCGTAATGCCGCGAAACTCACCGAGGCAAAGCGTTTCGCGGTTTGCGGAAGAAGTCTGATGTAGAACAAGTAGCAGAAGCATCCATGCTCATGAGGGATCACCCCAGAAATTCAAAGGCAACTGAATTTCGACAACCGGGGCATCGAATTGGAATGCCGCGAAACTCACCGAGGCAAAGTGTTTCGCCGTTTGCGGAAGAAGTCTGATGTAGAACAAGTAGCAGAAGCATAGATGCTCAAGAGGGATCACCCGAAATTCAAAGGCAACTGAATTTCGGCAACAAGGGCATCGAGGTCGGAATGCCAGGAAACTCACCGTGGCAAAGCGTTTCGTCGTTTTCGGAAGAAGTATGATGTAGAACAAGTACCAGAAGCGTACATGCTCAAGAGGGATCACCCGAAATTCAAAGGCAACTGAATTTCGGCAACCAGGGCATCGAGGTCGGAATGCCAGGAAACTTACAGTGGCAAAGTGTATCCCCATTTGCGGAAGAAGTATGATGTAGAACAAGTACCAGAAGCATACATGCTCAAGAGGGATCACCGAAATTTAAAGGCAACTGAATTTCGGCAACCAGGGCATCAAGGTCGGAATGACAGGAAACTCACCGAGGCAAAGCGTTTCGTCGTTTGCAGAAGAAGTCTGATGTAGAACAAGTAGCAGAAGCATAAATGCTCAAAAGGGATCACCCGAAATTCAAAGGCAACTGCATTTCGGCAACCGGGTTTTCGAGGTCGGAATGCCGCGAAACTCATCGAGTCAAAGCATTTCGCCCTTTACGGATGAAGTATGATGTAGACCAAGTACCAGAAGCATACATGCTCTAGAGGGATCACCCGAAATTCAAAGGCAACTAAATTTCGGCAACCCGGGCATCGAGGTCGGAATGCCAGGAAACTCACCGAGGCAAAGCGTTTCGTCGTTTGCGGAAGAAGTCTGATGTAGAACACGTAGCAGAAGCATACATGCTCAATAGGGATCACCAGAAATTCAAAGGCAACTACATTTCGGAACCGGGTCATCGAAGTCGGAATGCCGCGAAACTCATCGAGTCAAAGCATTTCGCCATTTGCGGAAGAAGTATGATGTAGAACAAGTACCAGAAGCATATATGCTCAAGAGGGATCACCCGAAATTCAAAGGGAACTGAATTTCGGCAACCAGGGCATCGAGGTCGGAATGCCGCGAAACTCACCGTGGCAAAGCCTTTCGCCGTTTGCGGAAGAAGTCTGATGTAGAACAAGTAGCAGAAGCATACAAGCTCAAGAGGATCACCCGAAATTCAAAGGCAACTGCATTTCTGCAACCGGGGCATTGAAGTCGTAATGCCGCGAAACTCCCCGAGGCAAAGCGTTTCGCGGTTTGCGGAAGAAGTCTGATGTAGAACAAGTAGCAGAAGCATACATTCTCATGAGGGATCACCCCAGAAATTCAAAGGCAACTGGATTTCGACAACCGGGGCATCGAATCGGAATGCCACGAAACTCTCCGAGGCAAAGTGTTTCGCCGTTTGCGGAAGAAGTCTGATGTAGAACAAGTACCAGAAGCATACATGCTCAAGAGGGATCACCCGAAATTCAAAGGCAATTGAATTTCGGCAACCAGGGCATCGAGGTCGGAATGCCAGGAAACTCACCGTGGCAAAGCATTTCGCCATTTGCGGAAGAAGTATGATGTAGAACAAGTACCAGAAGCATACATGCTCAAGAGGGATCACCCGAAATTCAAAGGCAACTGAATTTCGGCAACCAGGGCATCGAGGTCGGAATGCCAGGAAACTCACCGAGGCAAAGCGATTCGTCGTTTGTGGAAGAAGTCTGATGTAGAACAAGTAGCAGAAGCATACATGCTCAAGAGGGATCACCCGAAATTCAAAGGCAACTCCATTTCGCCATTTGCGGAAGAAGTATGATGTAGAACAAGTACCAGAAGCATACATGCTCAAGAGGGATCACCCGAAATTCAAAGGCAACTGAATTTCGGCAACCAGGGCATCGAGGTCGGAATGACAGGAAACTCACCGAGGCAAAGCGTTTCGTCGTTTGCAGAAGAAGTCTGATGTAGAACAAGTAGCAGAAGCGTACATGCTCAAGAGGGATCACCCGAAATTCAAAGGCAACTGAATTTCGGCAACTCGGGCATCGAGGTCGGAATGCTAGGGAACTCGCCGAGGAAAAGCGTTTCGTCATTTGCGGAAGAAGTCTGATGTAGAACAAGTAGCAGAAGCATACATGCTCAAGAGGGATCACCCGAAATTCAAAGGCAACTCCATTTCGCCATTTGCGGAAGAAGTATGATGTAGAACAAGTACCAGAAGCATACATGCTCAAGAGGGATCACCCGAAATGCAAAGGCAACTGAATTTCGGCAACTAGGGCATCGAGGTCGGAATGACAGGAAACTCATCGAGGCAAAGCGTTTCGTCGTTTGCAGAAGAAGTCTGATGTAGAACAAGTAGCAGAAGCGTACATGCTCAAGAGGGATCACCTGAAATTCAAAGGCAACTGCATTTCGGCAACTCGGGCATCGACGGAGGAATGCCGCGAAACTCACCGTGGCAAAGCATTTCGCCGTTTGCGGAAGAAGTCTGATGTAGAACAAGTAGCAGAAGCGTACAAGCTCAAGAGGATCACCCGAAATTCAAAGGCAACTGCATTTCTGCAACCGGGGCATTGAAGTCGTAATGCCGCGAAACTCCCCGAGGCAAAGCGTTTCGCGGTTTGCGGAAGAAGTCTGATGTAGAACAAGTAGCAGAAGCATACATGCTCATGAGGGATCACCCCAGAAATTCAAAGGCAACTGAATTTCGACAACCGGGGCATCGAATCGGAATGCCACGAAACTCTCCGAGGCAAAGTGTTTCGCCGTTTGCGGAAGAAGTCTGATGTAGAACAAGTACCAGAAGCATACATGCTCAAGAGGGATCACCCGAAATTCAAAGGCAATTGAATTTCGGCAACCAGGGCATCGAGGTCGGAATGCCAGGAAACTCACCGTGGCAAAGCATTTCGCCATTTGCGGAAGAAGTATGATGTAGAACAAGTACCAGAAGCATACATGCTCAAGATGGATCACCCGAAATTCAAAGGCAACTGAATTTCGGCAACCAGGGCATCGAGGTCGGAATGCCAGGAAACTCACCGAGGCAAAGCGATTCGTCGTTTGTGGAAGAAGTCTGATGTAGAACAAGTAGCAGAAGCATACATGCTCAAGAGGGATCACCCGAAATTCAAAGGCAACTCCATTTCGCCATTTGCGGAAGAAGTATGATGTAGAACAAGTACCAGAAGCATACATGCTCAAGAGGGATCACCCGAAATTCAAAGGCAACTAAATTTCGGCAACCAGGGCATCGAGGTCGGAATGACAGGAAACTCACCGAGGCAAAGCGTTTCGTCGTTTGCAGAAGAAGTCTGATGTAGAACAAGTAGCAGAAGCGTACATGCTCAAGAGGGATCACCCGAAATTCAAAGGCAACTACATTTCGGCAACCGGGTCATCGAAGTCGGAATGCCGCAAAACTCATCGAGTCAAAGCATTTCGCCATTTGCGGAAGAAGTATGATGTAGAACAAGTACCAGAAGCGTACATGCTCAAGAGGGATCACCCGAAATTCATAGGCAACTGAATTTCGGCAACCGGGGCATCGAGGGCGGAATGCCGCGAAACTCATCGAGTCAAAGCATTTCGCCCTTTGCGGATGAAGTATGATGTAGAACAAGTACCAGAAGCATACATGCTCAAGAGGGATCACCCGAAATTCAAAGGCAACTGAATTTCGGCAACCCGGGCATCATGGTCGGAATGCCAGGAAACTCACCGAGGCGAAGCGTTTCGTCGTTTGCAGAAGAAGTCTGATGTAGAACAAGTAGCAGAAGCGTACATGCTCAAGAGGGATCACCCGAAATTCAAAGGCAACTACATTTCGGCAACCGGGTCATCGAAGTCGGAATGCCGCGAAACTCATCGAGTCAAAGCATTTCGCCATTTGCGGAAGAAGTATGATGTAGAACAAGTACCAGAAGCGTACATGCTCAAGAGGGATCACCCAAAATTCATAGGCAACTGAATTTCGGCAACCGGGGCATCGAGGGCGGAATGCTAGGAAACTCGCCGAGGAAAAGCGTTTCGTCATTTGCGGAAGAAGTCTGATGTAGAACAAGTAGCAGAAGCATACATGCTCAAGAGGGATCACCCGAAATTCAAAGGCAACTCCATTTCGGCAACCGGGTCATCGAAGTCGGAATGCCGCGAAACTCATCGAGTCAAAGCATTTTGCCATTTGCGGAAGAAGTATGATGTAGAACAAGTACCAGAAGCATACATGCTCAAAAGGGATCCCCCGAAATTCAAAGGCAAATGAATTTCGGCAACCAGGACATCGAGGTCGGAATGCCAGGAAACTCACAGTGGCAAAGCGTTTCGTCGTTTGCGGAAGAAGTCTGATATAGAACAAGTAGCAGAAACAAACATGCTCAAGAGGGATCACCCGAAATTCAAAGGCAACTGCATTTCGGCAACCGGGGCATCGAAGTCGGAATGCTGCGAAACTCATCGAGGCAAAGCGTTTCGTCGTTTGGGGAAGAAGTCTGACGTAGAACAAGTAGCAGAAGCATACATGCTCAAGAGGGATCACCCAAAATTCAAAGGCAACTGAATTTCGGCAACCGGGTCATCGAAGTCGGAATGCCGCGAAACTCATCGAGTCAAAGCATTTCGCCATTTACGGAAGAAGTATGATGTAGAACAAGTAGCAGAAGCATACATGCTGAAGAGGGATCCCCCGAAATTCAAAGGCAAATGAATTTCGGCAACCAGGGCATCGAGGGCGGAATGCCAGGAAACTCACAGTGTTAAAGCGTTTCGTCGTTTGCTGAAGAAGTCTGATGTACAACAAGTAGCAGAAGCATACATGCTCAAGAGGGATCACCCGAAATTCAAAGGCAACTAAATTTCGGCAACCGGGGCATCGAAGTCGGAATGCCGCGAAACTCATCGAGTCAAAGCATTTCGCCATTAGCGGAAGAAGTATGATGTAGAACAAGTACCAGAAGCATACATGCTCTAGAGGGATCACCCGAAATTTAAAGCCAACTGCATTTCGGCAACCGGGTCATCGACGTCGGAATGCCGCGAAACTCACCGTGGCAAAGCATTTCGCCGTTTGCGGAAGAAGTCTGATGTAGAACAAGTAGCAGACGCTTACATGCTCAAGAGGGATCACCCGAAATTCAAAGGCAACTGAATTTCGACAACTCGGGCATCGAGGTCAGAATGCTAGGAAACTCGCCGAGGAAAAGCGTTTCGTCATTTGCGGAAGAAGTCTGATGTAGAACAAGTAGCGGAAGCGTACATGCTCAAGAGGGATCACCCGAAATTCAAAGGCAACTACATTTTGGCAACCGGGTCATCGAAGTCCGAATGCCGCGAAACTCATCGAGTCAAAGCATTTCGCCATTTGCGGAAGAAGTATGATGTAGAACAAGTAGCAGAAGCATACATGCTCAAGAGTGATCACCCGAAATTCAAAGGCAACTGAATTTCGGCAACCAGGGCATCGAGGTCGGAATGCCGCGAAACTCACCGTGGCAAAACGTTTCGCCGTTTGCGGAAGAAGTCTGATGTATAACAAGTAGCAGAAGCGTACATGCTCAAGACGGATCACCCGAAATTCAAAGCCGACTACATTTCGGCAACCGGGTCATCGAAGTCGGAATGCCGCGAAACTCATCGAGTCAAAGCATTTCGCCATTTGCGGAAGAAGTATGATGTAGAACAAGTAGCAGAAGCATACATGCTCAAGAGGGATCACCCGAAATTCAAAGGCATATGAATTTCGGCAACCAGGGCATCGAAGTCGGAATGCCGCGAAACTCACCGAGTCAAAGCCTTTCGCCCTTTGCGGAAGAAGTATGATGTAGAACAAGTAGCAGAAGCATACATGCTCAAGAGGGATCACCCGAAATTCAAAGGCAACTGAATTTCGGCAACCGGGGCATCGAAGTCGGAATGCCGCGAAACTCATCGAGTCAAAGCCTTTCGCCATTTGCGGAAGAAGTATGATGTAGAACAAGTAGCAGAAGCATACATGCTCAAGAGGGATCACCCGAAATTCAAAGGCATATGAATTTCGGCAACCAGGGCATCGAGGTCGGAATGCCGCGAAACTCAGCGAGTCAAAGCATTTCGCCCTTTGCGGATGAAGTATGATGTAGAACAAGTACCAGAAGCATACATGCTCAAGAGGGATCACCCGAAATTCAAAGGCAACTGAATTTCGGCAACAGGGTCATCGAAGTCGGAATGCCGCAAAACTCATCGAGTCAAAGCATTTCGCCATTTGCGGAAGAAGTATGATGTAGAACAAGTAGCAGAAGCATACATGCTCAAGAGTGATCACCCGAAATTCAAAGGCAACTGAATTTCGGAAACCAGGGCATCGAGGTCGGAATGCCGCGAAACTCACCGTGGCAAAACGTTTCGCCGTTTGCGGAAGAAGTCTGATGTAGAACAAGTAGCAGAAGCATACATGCTCAAGAGGGATCACCCGAAATTCAAAGGCAACTGAATTTCGGTAACCCGGGCATCATGGTCGGAATGCCAGGAAACTCACCGAGGCAAAGCGTCTCGTCGTTTGCGGAAGAAGTCTGATGTATAACAAGTAGCAGAAGCGTACATGCTCAAGACGGATCACCCGAAATTCAAAGCCGACTACATTTCGGCAACCGGGTCATCGAAGTCGGAATGCCGCGAAACTCATCGAGTCAAAGCATTTCGCCATTTGCGGAAGAAGTATGATGTAGAACAAGTAGCAGAAGCATACATGCTCAAGAGGGATCACCCGAAATTCAAAGGCATATGAATTTCGGCAACCAGGGCATCGAGGTCGGAATGCCGCGAAACTCAGCGAGTCAAAGCATTTCGCCCTTTGCGGATGAAGTATGATGTAGAACAAGTACCAGAAGCATACATGCTCAAGAGGGATCACCCGAAATTCAAAGGCAACTGAATTTCGGCAACAGGGTCATCGAAGTCGGAATGCCGCGAAACTCATCGAGTCAAAGCATTTCGCCATTTGCGGAAGAAGTATGATGTAGAACAAGTAGCAGAAGCATACATGCTCAAGAGGGATCACCCGAAATTCAAAGGTAACTGCATTTATGCAACCGGGGGATTGAAGTCGTAATGCTGCGAAACTCACCGAGGCAAAGCGTTTCGCGGTTTGCGGAAGAAGTCTGATGTAGAACAAGTAGCAGAAGCATACATGCTCAAGAGGGATCACCCAAAATTCAAAGGCAACTGCATTTCGGCAACCGGGTCATCGAAGTCGGAATGCCGCGAAACTCACCGTGGCAAAGCATTTCGCCGTTTGCTGAAGAAGTCTGATGTAGAACATGTAGCAGAAGCATACATCCTCAAGAGGGATCACCCCAAATTCAAAGGCAACTGAATTTCGGCAACCGGGGCATCGAGTTCGGAATGCCGCGAAACTCACCGAGGCAAAGCATTTCGCCGTTTGTGGACGAAGACTAATGTAGAACAAGTAGCAGAAGCATACATGCTCAAGAGGGATCACCCGAAATTCAAAGGCAACTACATTTCGGCAACCCGAGCATCGAGGTCGGAATGCTAGGAAACTCACCGAGGAAAAGCGTTTCGTCATTTGCGGAAGAAGTCTGATGTAGAACAAGTAGCAGAAGCATACATGCTCAAGAGGGATCACCCGAAATTCAAAGGCAACTCCATTTCGGCAACCGGGTCATCGAAGTCGGAATGCCGCGAAACTCATCGAGTCAAAGCATTTCGCCATTTGCGGAAGAAGTATGATGTAGAACAAGTACCAGAAGCATACATGCTCAAGAGGGATCACCCGAAATTCAAAGGCAACTGAATTTCGGCAACCGGGGCATCGAGGGCGGATTGCCGCGAAACTCATCGAGTCAAAGCATTTCGCCCTTTGCGGATGAAGTATGATGTAGAACAAGTACCAGAAGCATACATGCTCAAGAGGGATCACCCGAAATTCAAAGGCAACTGAATTTCGGCAACCCGGGCATCATGGTCGGAATGCCAGGAAACTCACCGAGGCAAAGCGTTTCGTCGTTTGCAGAAGAAGTCTGATGTAGAACAAGTAGCAGAAGCGTACATGCTCAAGAGGGATCACCCGAAATTCAAAGGCATATGAATTTCGGCAACGCGGGCATCGAGGTCGGAATGCTAGGAAACTCACCGAGGCAAAGCGTTTCGTCGTTTGCGGAAGAAGTCTGATGTAGAACAAGTAGCAGAAGCATACATGCTCAAGAGGGATCACCCGAAATTCAAAGGCAACTCCATTTCGGCAACCGGGTCATCAAAATCGGAATGCCGCGAAACTCATCGAGTCAAAGCCTTTCGCCATTTGCGGAAGAAGTATGATGTAAAACAAGTACCAGAAGCGTACATGCTCAAGAGGGATCACCGAAATTTAAAGGCAACTGAATTTCGGCAACCGGGGCATCGAGGTCGGAATGCCGTGAAACTCATCGAGTCAAAGCATTTCGCCCTTTGCGGATGAAGTATGATGTAGAACAAGTACCAGAAGCATACATGCTCAAGAGGGATCACCCGAAATTCAAAGGCAACTGAATTTCAGCAACCCGGGCATCGAGGTTGGAATGCTAGGAAACTCACCGAGGCAAAGCGTTTCGTCGGTTGCGGAAGAAATCTGATGTAGAACAAGTAGCAGAAGCGTACATGCTCAAGAGGGATCACCCGAAATTCAAAGGCAACTACATTTCGGCAACCGGGTCATCGAAGTCGGAATGCCGCGAAACTCATCGAGTCAAAGCCTTTCGCCATTTGCAGAAGAAGTATGATGTAGAACAAGTACCAGAAGCATACATGCTCAAGAGGGATCACCCGAAATTCAAAGGCAACTGAATTTCGGCAACCAGGGCATCGTGGTCGGAATGCCGCCAAACTCACCGTGGCAAAGCATTTCGCCGTTTGCGGAAGAATTCTAATGTAGAACAAGTACCAGAAGCATACATGCTCAAGAGGGATCACCCGAAATTCGAAGGCAACTACATTTCGGAACCTGGTCATCGAAGTTGGAATGCCGCGAAACTCATTGAGTCAAAGCATTTCGCCTTTTGCGGAAGAAGTATGATGTAGAACAAGTAGCAGAAGCATACATGCTCAAGAGGGATCACCCGAAATTCAAAGGCAACTTAATTTCGGCAACCCGGGCATCGTGGTCGGAATGCCGCAAAACTCACCGTGGCAAAGCATTTCGCCGTTTGCGGAAGAATTCTAATGTAGAACAAGTAGCCAAAGACTATACATGCTCAAGAGGGATCACCCGAAATTCAAAGGCAACT
>JAAWWB010001968.1:0-25014 GCA_018804465.1 Populus tomentosa
ATTATAGCCTATAATCTTTCAACAAACCCAAGCAGAACACATTAATTTCAGCATAGTCAAACCCCAGCAGAACACACACATGCATGCTGGCCCACCCCATAGTTAAAGCCAGCCCTCTACCATGATTTGTTATTTCCATTTTTATTTATTTTTTTCTTTGTTAGATGTTCTGAAATTGGCTTCATTTCACTTCAGTTTCCTTGTTCTCCTAGTTAATTTCAGTTTCCTTCACAGCTGGCTTAGATCTTAGATCAATTTTTCTTAGGGTTTTCTTCTTCATTTCCGTTTCTGGTCTTAAGGGGAAGAGGAAGGGAGTTTCATGACCCATACCTTCTGAATTTAACTAAGTTTGAGGAAGGTTTGACACTATTCTTTTCTCCTCTCCTGCTGGTTCTCCTCCTTCTTCTTCCTCTCACGTTTTCCAGCCCTCATTTTCCTTTCCTTTAGGCAGCTGTCCACTCTTCTCTCAAGGTCTCATCTTTCCCTCACACGTTTACAAGCACTCTCTACTGGTTTGATTTAAGTTTTTGTTGTGAAAGAGGAAGAGAAGAACGACATGCAGCTGTTGTTTTTGGAAGAAGATGGGTCATCCTCTCTCTCCTCCTTCTATTTATACTCCCCATCAAATGAAGTGGGTTGTTTGGGGGTTGGTTTAGATGTATTCTTATCCTTGTTTTGGTCTATCTAAAACCGGTTTTACCCCTCCCTCCCAGCTCTGCGTTGCTGTTGATCGAGAAATCGGCAGCGAACACTGCATCGCTGCCGATTTCTGCCTCGGCAGCGAAAACTACGTCGCTGCCGATCCAGAAATCGGCAGCAAAAATTGCATTGCTGTCGATCAAGAAATCGGCAACAGAAACTGTGTCGCTGCCGATTTCTGTATTGGCAGCGAAAACTGGGTCGCTGCCGATTTCTGCATCGGCAGCTAAGACTGAGTCATCATTTCCTTCTCTCTCTCTCTCTCTCTCTCTATATATATATATATATATATTCTTTTAGGTGTTTACAATATTCTCCTTTCATATTTATTAGCTTAAACATTAAAGTTCTTTATATTCTAATAATTGACTTGTTTTGTAGGAAAGTTTTGTGGAAGTTACATGTAATCTCACCTGCTAATAATTAAATACAGCTAGTTTATAAACCCAAGTATAGCCACACAAAGCCCGACCCATTCGAAGTTCACAGCTTGAAAAGAGAATAGTTATTAATTGATCTAAACGAAAAATAAGAATATCTCATAATTGTTTTTTATGAATTCCATAAAAAAATTTATGTGTGTGGATGAGCAAATGGCAGAAAATATCTAATCTATTTGTAGCATCCCCACCGGGCATTAAATGGACCCAGGTCATGATTGGCCAATTATGTTATCCTTTCAAAAAGGTCAACGCTTTTAGATTCCCCATTCTCCCTTGTCTTTCTTTGAGTCCTACTTTCTTGTATTAACCGAGTGTACAATACTGCTATAAAATTGTACATTCTTTTATTTTAATATGAGAAAATAAGTATTGGGTTGTATATATATTAAATATTAAATATATCTTTATTTTTTTATATAAAATAACAAAAACCATTAAGCTGTCTCATGTCAATCCACGTGGAAACAATATTTGAAAAAGATACACTTTACTGCTTATTCAACGAATTTTTTATTTTTTATTTTCTATAAATGGCCTCTTCAGAAACAGGGGAATAGCAGAGCGAGTAGGTTGCCATTGCTATTAGTTGCTAAAAGAGGCAGCAAGCAATGAGACTTCCAAGCCCTACGCTTTGCCTCTTACCATTTCTTTTTCTGACTCTGCTTCAGAGACCCACCTTTGCCTCCATAAAGGTGAGCATTCAATCTCTGTATAAATCAACTATACATTAAAAAACACACCCACTATCTCTTTCTTTTCCCTCTTTTTGTTTTTGGTTGTTGTTGTAATGGTGGCAGCTTGATTTTTCAACATATTTAACCTTCGTTTTCTGTGTATATAATGGTGCTGTAGCCATATGTGGTGTACTTTGGAGGCCATTCTCACGGCCCTAAACCCTCGTCTCTCGATGCAAATCTAGCGAAGGATTCTCATTATGAATTCCTTGGATCCTTCTTGGGAAGGTAATGGATGTTCAAGCATAGCTACAGAAGAAATGACTGTTTCTCCATAGCAAGATATCTAATTTTGTTTCTGATTTTTCATGGAACAGCCGTGAATTCGCTGAAGATGCTATCTTTTACTCGTACACGAGGCACATCAATGGATTCGCTGCCACTTTAGAAGATGAAGTAGCAGCTGAGATAGCTAGTGAGAAACCACTGCTCCTGCTGCTCTGTTTTTCCCTCTGTTTTGTTTCGTTTGTGATTTTTGAGCTTTCTTCCTTATCCAACGCAGAGCATCCAAGAGTAGTGTCGGTGTTCTTGAACCAGGGAAGAAAACAACACACGACTCATTCATGGAGCTTTCTGGGACTCGAGAAAGATGGAGTCGTTCCTTCTAGCTCGATCTGGAAGAAGGCAAGATTTGGTGAAGATACAATTATTGGAAACTTGGACACTGGTAACCCATTTTTTCTAAGGTTTTTTTTTTTTTTTTATCCTTCCCGGGATTTTTAGAGAGGGAGAGAGAGGATAGAAATGCGAGCTGAGGTAGTCTACCAAATCTTATACTAAATAAAAATAATGACATTTTTATTGCAATGAAAACTAAGTAATATTTTCTTTTTTCAATGGAGTTGGAAGCTTTCAGGTGATAACGCTAAGTGTCCTTTTCTTCTACTCTAGAAGTAACTATTATGTCTTCATTTGAATTTTCCTATTTGAATTTGGACGTCCATCGTTGGCTTAGATATTGCATTTGGAATGTGGAAAATCACTCTCATGTCTATCATTGTAACATGATGAAAGTATTGCTTGGAATGGGATTGAAATTGTGTTTTTTTAAATATAATTTATTTTTTTATTATTTTAAAGTGTTAATGTTAAAAATAATTTTTTTACAAAATATATTATTTTAATATATTTTTAGATAAAAAAATTCTTCAAAACATAAATATTATTACATTTCTAAACATCACGCTGTTTATTTTTGTGTTTTAAAAATACTTTTAAAAAAATTAATTTTTTTTAAATTTAAATTAATATTTTTTATATTTTTAAATTATTTTTATATAAAAAATAATTAAAAATAATATTATTTTTATATAAAAAATATTTTAAAAAACAACCCTAAAAAGTTTAAAAGATAGCGTTCAAAGACCACCAATCACGTTCGGTTTCTAAATTTTTCAAAGGTGTTTTTGTTGACTAGCCGACCTCCACATATGACCAAGAAGAAAATTAATGATAAAAAAAATTAAAAAAAAAAAAAAAAAAAAACTGATTAGATTGAGGGTCTCTAGATTTGCAATATTAAACTATATGGCATCGCTAAATCCTCATAATTATTATTTAGCCCCAAGTGTGGATAAGCGTGCCAGAGAGATCCAAAAACTTTTTCCCCTTTTTTTTTCCCCCTAACTAGTTATACTAACATGAATACCATGAAAACAAAATGATAGATACATAATTATTAATAGAATAATAATAATTATTATGATCCAAAATGAAGCTTCATTTTCTTGGAAGAGAGAGAAGGAATAATGTAGTTGAGCTGCAATTAATTAGCTTTTAATTTGCTTAATAAATGGAATGTGCTAGGAGTGTGGCCGGAGTCGGAAAGCTTTAGCGATGAAGGGTTGGGACCGATTCCATCAAAGTGGAATGGAACATGTCAAAATGGCCATGATCCTGGCTTCCACTGCAACAGGTCTGCTTTGTTAATTTTTTATTTTATTTTTACTGTTTCTACGATGATGCAATCAAAATCCTGCTATGGTGGCTGAGTCGCGATGCGTTCAGTGTCATAATTTTTCTGCCATTAGTGATCTTACTATGCTTTCGGCCGCCATGGGAGTGCATTTATGAAAAAGGAGTTCTGGGTAAACTCTTGGGAAAAAGCTACAATGTCCAAAAACGACCCATCACAGTCAGAGAAGTGGTGGGATATTCAAAAAAAGCTGATGGACTTTGTGGGATCTATACATGCTGTGTGCTGCCATTGATTTCAAAAAAGTCAAAAGATTCCTTCCTCATTATGGTGGGGACTGGGGATTGCTGGTATCCCATTAAACCCATCCATTTGGAATTTTCTTGTAAAGCTAGCTAGCTGTGTCCTCATTTCTTTCAGAAATATTTACTTTTTCCCTATACATACATACATATACATGTAAATACACATACGCTGATCTGTGCTTGACATCATCTAGTCTTCCTTGTTCCATTGCTTTTTTATACCATATACAACTTTTTTTTATTGATCTTTCTGCGGTTGCCACGCCACCTTGAAAGATTCCATACTGTGTTTACACTCTTCATAGATTTGTATAGGTTTCCAAAATATTTTGCTTGTAAGATTCTGATCAGGCATTTTCCTTTGCTTGCTAACTAATTATCTATGCAAATCTTGTGTGCATATGAAGGAAGCTTATAGGAGCCAGGTACTTCAACAAAGGGTATGCTTCGATTGTTGGTCATCTCAACTCCTCCTTCGATACGCCTCGAGATGAAGATGGCCATGGATCCCATACCTTGTCAACAGCAGGAGGTAGCTTTGTAGCTGGTGCGAGTGTTTTTTACATGGGCAACGGAACTGCAAAAGGGGGGTCACCAAAGGCCCGGGTGGCAGCTTACAAGGTCTGCTATCCCCCGGTAGATGGGGAGGAATGCTTCGATGCAGATATCTTAGCAGCATTTGACGCTGCTATCAGTGATGGTGTCGATGTATTGTCTGTTTCGCTAGGAGGAAATCCTACCGCATTCTTCAATGATAGTGTTGCAATTGGCTCTTTCCATGCCGTGAAGCATGGCATTGTAGTGATCTGTTCTGCTGGAAATTCAGGTCCTGTAGATGGTACCGTCTCCAATGTTGCACCATGGGAGATCACAGTCGGGGCCAGCACCATGGACAGAGAGTTTCCTAGTTATGTTGTCCTGGGAAACAAAATAAGCATCAAGGTTTCTTTCCCCTTCCTACTCGTCCCTTTTTCTTCCTTGAATCTTAAGAGAAACATTATTTTGATAACAAAATGAGCCTTTTAAAGACATGCCTGATGATTTTACAGGGGGAGAGTTTATCAGCTAAAGCCTTACCAAGGAATAAGTTCTTTCCCCTTATGAGTGCTGCAGATGCTAGAGCAACTAATGCATCAGTTGAAAACGCGTAGGGATTGAAGAATTTATCTCCCCGTTCATTCTGATTCCGCATTCCCTCTGATTAGTACTTCAATATTGTTTTTCTGCTCTGGAAATCCTTGACATTATCTGCTAATTAAGACATTTAATTTTTTATTTTTTTGTATGTGCCATGCAGTCTGCTGTGCAAGGATGGATCACTTGATCCCGAAAAAGCAAAGGGGAAGATCTTAGTCTGTCTTCGAGGGATAAATGCAAGAGTTGACAAGGGTCAGCAAGCTGCTTTGGCTGGTGCTGTAGGGATGGTTCTTGCCAATAACAAGGATGCTGGGAATGAAATTCTTGCCGATCCTCACGTTCTTCCTGTATCGCATATCAATTACACCAGCGGTGTTGCCATCTTCAAATATATTAATTCCACAGAGTAGGATAACTTCATAACTACTGTCATTTTCACATTTTTATGCTGGTATCAGACCATGTTTCTCATATTAGCTGGCCTTCTTCCAAGATGTATTTAGCGACATGATTTAACTAGATTGTCATCATCCTAGCTGGTGTGCAAGGAAAGTGATGCATCGAACTGAACAAAGTTCATATTTTTGACAGTTTTCCGGTTGCTTATATCACTCATCCAGTAACACGCATTGGCACGAAGCCAGCCCCCGTCGTGGCTGCTTTTTCGTCGAAGGGACCCAATACCGTCACGCCGGAGATCCTTAAGGTATTTCTCTAACAGTACTATCTTCTTGCTTCAGATGCTTGTCAATGTTATATCGGAGATTCAGCAACTGTTTCTCTGTACTCAGCCTGATATCACAGCACCGGGAGTGAGTGTAATAGCTGCCTTCACAAAAGCACAAGGACCAACAAATCAAGACTTTGACACGCGAAGAGTTCTGTTTAATTCAATATCAGGCACCTCAATGTCATGCCCTCATGTTTCAGGCATAGTTGGCCTTCTTAAAACTCTTCATCCTACTTGGAGTCCTGCATCGATTAAATCAGCAATTATGACTACTGGTGAGAGTATTTGCAAATTAAGTGAACTCTGGTTCATTCCGTATTCATTCAAATCAAGAAAATTCATCCTAGATCTTGACTGCAGCTATCTGATTCCCCTCTCTTCTGTTTTTCCTGAACTCCACAGCGACGGCACAAGATAACACGATGGAAACGATTCTGAATGCAAACCACACCGAGGCATCGCCATTCAGTTATGGAGCAGGCCACATAAGACCAAACAAAGCTATGGATCCAGGGCTGGTATATGACTTAACAGTTAATGATTACCTCAACTTTCTATGTGCCTTGGGGTACAACGAGACACAGATCTCAACATTCTCGGATGCTCCTTATGAATGTCCCTCCAAGCCCATTAGTCTTGCAAACTTCAACTACCCTTCTATCACCGTCCCCAATTTCAATGGCTCAATCACATTGTCACGAACAGTTAAGAACGTTGGTTCTCCAAGCACTTACAAGCTTCGAATCAGAAAACCAACTGGAGTTTCTGTTTCTGTTGAGCCGAAGAAGTTGGAGTTCAAGAAGGTTGGTGAAGAGAAGGCCTTCACTGTTACCTTGAAAGGCAAAGGCAAGGCAGCAAAGGACTACGTCTTTGGAGAACTGATATGGTCTGACAATAAGCATCATGTGAGGAGTCCTATAGTGGTAAAATGGTTCTAGAGACCAACTTGCTTCAGCTAGCTAGGTTAATAAGCCCGTTCCAATTTCTACTTGGTGGCTATGGCTACAATATTTATAGCCTCGCGTTCAACAAATGTTTATCTTAAAAGAAAATGTTGGGTTTATTTCTATTAGACTAATCGAAGGAAAGAAGCCATTGATGAATAGAAAGATGCGTTGACCCTGCTCTTATTATATCCCTTCAACTGTACAAACATGCGCTATCATTATCAGTTTCTTGCAGCACAATTTTAAGAGGTTGGTTTGGTGGTTAAGCAAATATATTGGAATTGAAATTTATTAAATTTCTCTAAACACCGGCATTTTCTATTGTTTAATACGGTTCAAAGCAGGCCGAACAAAACAATATAATATATAACTGCAGCGAAAAGACGGATTGTACTAGAGGTTGAGGAAAGAGTTGATAGAATTACAATCCTTCGAACATTTAGGAAGATGGAAGGAAAGGCCTTCATAAGTCGAGCAAGGTGGAGGACCTTTCTTCCATTAAAAAAAGAGGGAAGGAGACCGCATAAATACGTGAGACAAAGGCAGGATAAGTTGATTTGATTCTTTCCTGGGCCACACCCCCGACCTTGAACAAAACGCCAGGAGAGGAACTGGGCTCAGGTAGAACAATGATCCAAATTTATCAACAGCCCTTTTCCAAATTCAACGTATGGATATGCCATCGGTTGGTCAACATCCTCGGCTGTCCATCTGCAAAATATTAAGAGAATCATCCAGCATTTAGTCTCGAGAAATCAAAATCCAAAGCGAGGACACTTGAAATGTTATCATCACCTGAAGTTCTGAACAAGGTGGTGAAGGAAGAAGGCGACCTCAATCTTGGCAAGTTCAGATCCGGGACAGTATCTAGATCCTCCACCAAAAGGTGTAAACCTCTTGCTAGTCTGATCTTGAGTCTGAGGAGACCAATGATTTTTCTCTTCAAGAAATTATACTAGTAGGTCCACTCAAAGCCAGAAAAGTACACGAAATGATTTGTTTTTTCCTCTTGAACCATTTATGGCCCATTGGAGGACAGTCTTATACATTAAGATCCTTGAGATTGGTGTTATAAATTATTAATTACCTCCCATCTCCAAGGATGAAACTGGAGAGCATTTGCATGGACAGACGAGTCTAAATGCACAGCTGTAAAAACAGGTAGGACCTTCCACCCAGATGGAATGAGGTAGTCTGAAAGGGGCAAAAAAAGAGAAGCCATGAATCTTTTAACTAATAAAGCGAGTGCATGCATGCATATTTTGATTAAGGGCAAAATCAGATATCGAAAGTGTAATCTATTGGTTTGAGACAACAGTCTCGAGGACCACCTCTGAACTTGACGTCTTTGAGAGCCTTTCGGTGTACAAATTTCACAATGTTTCCATATCTCAGTGCTTCACTGATGACCTACAGCCAAAAAAACAAAAACAATAAATAATTATCGAAGAATGGTTGTCAAATGATGAACCATCATTTCAACTATGGCATGCATGGCTGAAACTAAAAGGAAATGAAGGAGAGGAAGTTAATTATACTACTAATAATAGCAAAAGAAAGGATATCATACATTTTGAGTGAATTCCATCGTCTTATAATCTTCCCAATTCAAACACTCATCTTTCTCCTTCAGGCTTCTTATTTGCTCATGCTCTAGCTACAGTTCAAAGATCAAAAAACTTGTATTTAGCAGTTAAAGCCCACCATATTGTCAAAAGGCAAGGTGCATGTGTGGAAAAGGTTACCTTTAACTGCTCTAATGCAGTGGGTGACTGGCCTAGAAGATGCACCACCATGGCCATTAAGAGCGAGGTAGTTTCGTACCCACCCAAAAGAGAATCCAACACAAAGCTCACTTTTTCATCTTCAGATAAGGTATCAACACTTAGAAGTATTTCAAGAAAATCATTCCTCACACTCCTACTATTTCTTGATCTTCTTTCCTCTATAATTGCTTTAACTCTAGAAGATATCCTGCTTCTAGCCTGTAAAGAGGGGTCAACAAAAAGTTGATCACATGCCTTCTTTTTGAAACAAGAGAAAAAGGAACCACATAATTATTGAAACTGCACACTTCTGTTTTGAAGTAAACAAAGGTATAGATGTCCAGGGAGCTCTAGCTAAACCTTCTTTTGAACATATATAGTAAAGAGCCAAATAGAGATCAGTCGTCTGACTATCTGAGTACCTGAACAGCTCTAGCATATGGAGTACCGGGAATATACAGAGGGATAGATACTAGTCCTCTCATAAAAGTAAGAAAATCTTCAAGAATTTCTCTAGTCTCCGGCTCCTCTGATGTTAAACCGAGCACTTGCTTTACTATTACATTGAATGAGAACTGTGAAATAAAAAGTATATCAGGAAAGGGGAAAAAGAAGAAGAAGATAGCCAAAAAGTAGGAGCAATTAAAGGAATAGGTACCTTTCTAGCCTCTTCACAGAACACGACCTGTTGTTTATCTTTCCAGGAGCTCAATACTTGAATGGCAGTTCTTTCTATGTCATTCAAGAACTCTGGCTTTGATTTAGTAATGCTAACTAGAGAGATAGCCACATTTCTGAGTCTCTTGTGAGTATCACCAACAGCCACCAGCATGGAGACATTGCCAAGAATTCCGTGAATAGGCTTAGGATAGCTGCACTGGAATAACTTGCCTTCGTTTTGAAGAATGAAATAGTTCAGCTCCTGGTCACAGGACACCACTGTTGGAGAGAGAAATAAATGGGACTTGAACACGTTCCCGTACCTGAAATTATCCCATAGCATTTCACGCTAAACTGGCAAAAACTCTCATGGCGGAACCAACAACAATAAAATGAAGAATTTCTCTTACCTGGAACAGTGATCTTGAAGAAACGCACCGAGGGTGTTAGAAGGGTGAGGTTTCAAGAAACCGAGGGTTTCACCAAGTAGAGGCCACCCAAAAGAGCCCTTTGGGACATTATGACCAAGCTTCAAGAACACGGGCAGAAAATGATTCATTATTAGACCCAACAGACCACCAGTTATACCAACCAAAACACCAACCCAGAGCTCTCCAGCCATGGAAAAAGGAGTTTGTGTATCCTGATATGTTTCTTTCCAAACTCTGAAATGAGGTAAAATAGAACCCAAGAGTGTTTTTTTATACAAAAATGGACTTCGGTTTAGAAGTCTATATATAGAAAGTGGAGAGGGAGGGAGGGTGTGAAAGTGAAAGAGACCCTTTAATGCCTATTTTAACAAGCAGAACAGAAGCAATAATTTCAGCTTGTAATTCATGTGCCCTTCATGAACAGACCTCCATGTTTTGAAGAAAGCTACGTTTTATTACAGTTGGTAAATTTTGCTTTTATCGGAGTGGTGGAGGTCATAGGAAATGCAATCCACCGAGCTACTCAGGACTCAGGACCTAGACCTCTGCTGCTAGTACTAGGAGTGCAGAAGGTAGATTGCCCAGGTGTACGCTACGCATAATATTGCTACTTTTCCCCAGGGTCTTAGCCTGGTAAATAGCAAGCGGATTTTCTACACGTATTATAATATAAATTTAGAATTTTAATATTATGTTTATTTTTGTGTTTTAAAATATGTTTTAAAAATATTTTAAAAAAATTAAAATGTTTTTATTTTTTATTTTAATTTAATATTTTTTAATATTTTCATATAATTTTGATATATTAATATTAAAAATAATTTTTTTAAAATAAAAAATATTATTTTAATATATTCTTAAATAAAAAATATTTTAAAAATTAACAACCATGTCGTTTTCATCATTTTTACACTTTGTACTTTGAAAAACTGTTTTCTCTTTACGGTCAAGAGTTAATTTTTTCATCAGAAAATTTTAAGAATTAAAAAATGTCTTTGTTCAAAACGAAATAAAAAGAATTACTCTCTTATTTTATCAATTACACTCTCCTTTTTTTAAGAGAAAAAACTTATATATACATATATGTGTGTGCTATTAGAGCGTGTTTGGCAGTGTGGTAGCGGTTGCTTTTCAAATAACTTTTCGTGCCGAAATACATGCTAATGATGTTTTTTTATTTTTTTAAAATTATTTTTGACATCAGCACATCAAAACGATCCAAAAAGTACAAACCAAACTCAATTTTAGCAAAAAAAAAAAATTGAATTTAGGCAAAACACCGTTTGGAACGCAATGCCAAACAGTGTCTTAATATTTATCTATTTATTTTTAATTCTATCTCTATTAAACTCTGTTAAGTAAATATGAACCCAAATCTCATCTCTGCTTCTTTTCAAATAAAGATACTTTCTAAACAACTGATTTATTAAAGTCATTTTATTCCTAAAAATTCATTCATAATTATTAATAATTAACATACTAAGTTAAGAAATTCAATTGAAATTTAAATTAACTATGACAAACCTATTAAGAAATTCTATTCCAATTTTATGAATAAGATTTAATGAAATTCTATTTTTCATCATTACAGAGATTTTAAAAATAAAAAACATATATATTTTTTATCTAGTACATCATTAACTTGTGAAAAATAGTTTTGTTATATTTATTTGATACATCATTAATTTTATCATTACTGGGTTGTGTTGTTTTCAATAGCGTAACCATTTTAGTTGCATTTTTTTTCCAAAGCTTTTTTTCACTTGTACAAGTTTCCAAGTATTTTGTCTTACCCTATTATTTTAAAAAATGACCCTGCAAAATATAGTAACTTTATTGTTAATGTAACACCCTAGAATTTCTACACGTAAAATAACTTTTTTGAGCTTTAAACTCAAGTAAATCAGGGTATTTTGTTTTATATAAAATAAAAGATTATTACGGTTTATTTCTTACACTTGATCTTCCTTTGTTAAGCTAACATATATGGAATCAAAAAACCTACAAGCATAGTGTTCACAATAAACTTTAATTTCCTTTCCGTTTCATAAGGAATCAATATATAATATTCAAAATCAATTATAATTTGATATTCAAAAACTTAAGTTTATGGATCATCTTTTTTATTAATATATATATAACACTCGTCAACTTAATTATTCTCAATTTCACTATTTACATCCAATTTATTATCTGAACCCTTCACTCTAAAATTATAAATGTGTCAACACTCATCAACTTAATCATTCTCAATTTTATTATTTACATCCAATTCATTATTTGAACCCTTCACGCTAGATTTATATAGATATATATTTATATAATTATCATGTCATCCAATAAACAATTTTTTCTACCCATGTCTTAATAGAAAACATTATCTATATAACAAGAAATATCATTAAAATTCTTGTTCTTCATACCATTGATCATTTAGCAACTGACTTGCTTATAATGGTAGATTTTAGTTGTATTATCACCAATTTTATCTTTTCATATTATATTGGCAACATTAAATCATTGTTAACATATTCGCACCCCACTGAGTAAAAACATATTCAAAATTTACCTTACCTTTCAACTTAGTGATCCATTACATCATACAATTGGAATATTATTACATTTCTTTTCCATTGTATAATCATGCTTCTAGTAGATTCTCCTCACATTACATTATACTTTTAGCCATAATTTTTCTCATTCTTTTTTTTTTTTATGAACAACGTAATTGGCAGTAATTGGCAATCATGTTCCAACACATGGTCAGCATCCCTAATAGAATATCATTCTGCCACTAAAACAACCATAAATTATTTTCATATCACATTGATTTCAAGTCAATTTATATCATATTACAAACATGTTATTATATATATATATATATATATATATATTTTATAATTTCATACATACATACTAAGAACTATTCTAAATTGTGTCACTTATATCCTAGTAACACATTATCAAATACATCATTCCATATGTTTTAGCAATTTTAAAAAACCATTACTTTTGTTGTAAGTGATCTTTGTCCATTTGTTCTTTTTGTCATTTATTCTTATAACAATTCTCTCCCAGGAACCAAACAAGGTTGTCCCAAAAACATCACAATTTATATAACATAAGTTATTTAAATCAATATTTGTTTTCACTTTATTATATTATCACAATAATCATAAAGTTTTCTCTACAAAAATCCATACAATACTACATTACTTTATATTTACTTGACTTCCAAAAACAATGATACAATTAATCCATTTTTATCTCCAAGTCATCCTTTATATTATAACATCATCATCCTCATCACAAAGATCATCTTCCTTATCACTATTTGAATTTACTAGATTATTTACCCTTCCATGCATCCTCCACTAGTGATACAATCTTCATCTCCATGATTCATAAAGGTTAGGCAATTATCAATTCAACAATCTATATCAAGAACTCAATCATAAAATTCCTATTAATTTGGCACTTAATAACATAAACACAATTCATCACTTTTATTTAACAATTATGTTTCACCAAACATTTTATTGACAACCCGACAAATCGGTCATATAGGCAATACTAACTCCATACAAGTCCATTTAAATCAAATTACATATTTCAGTCAACAAACAAATTGATGCCACTAGCCTATTACCGAATAACTAGTTTCATAACATATCCTATTATCAAGCTCTAGCTCTATTATCGGATAACTAGTTCATCCTTGTCTTTTTTCTTTCATGGCACATATTGCAATTAAAATAGATGCATAACACATTTCAAGAAATTATAGTTATTGAAACTTAAGAAACACTTTTAATAGATAAAGGTGCAAGACATTTACCTAGTGGATGAACTTGTATGAAATTTCTTGCTGCTAACCAGACTCTACAACCTCTCATATACCAAAGAAGTTTCAAACAATAATTTCATATCAAATTAAACCGAGAACTTCATTATAGTTTCCATTTACTCATATTCACATCAATCCATCAAGATATATTAAATTTATAGCTACTTTTCATTACTAAAATTACCCATATCCTATAATTCCTTAGCCCATTTAACCAAATATTTAAATCACCATTTAACATTTATATTCAACTTAATCTCATTCAATACAACGACTCATAACTACCCATTTTTATTTTAATAAGAATTCTCAGTCAAAAATCAACATTTACATTCCATGGTATTTTGTTTTTGTTTTCTTCATCTTGGAGTTATTTGATCATATTCGAAATTGGGTTTTAACAATAATTTTCGAAACAACAATTTACACAAAGCCCATTTTCCAAATATGATTGAAACCTGAATGTAACAATCCATGGCTCACTTTCAAAATTTCATGCAACTTTCTCATACACAATCTTAAAAACACTTCATATACATAATCAAACATGATTTTTCATCAATTTAAATTAAGCCATTTAAAACCATTTACTCTCTTATATGGTCGAAATCACTATTAAAAGGGTCACAAATTCTCAATCCAAATTTTCTTTCAATTCCTATCACTCGAATAATTTTGCATCTCACCTAACATAAACCAATCTAATTACCATAAAGACTAAGTCAACCAAACTCATCCTCACTCGATAGTTTAGGTTGAATTCCACCTTAAGAAGAACACGAGTCCTCCTTCATGTTTTCAATGAATTAACTTCTTTTGAAATCATTAAACATGTTATATAACCCTACTAAACAAAAATTATATACAAGTTTGAACTAGCAAATTTAATTCTCCCATCACTAGTTTAATTTAACTTCATAAACAAAGGATACTTTAATTTTCTTTAGAATTTTTCTTCAATTCCATAGTACCCATTCATTAGTTTCATTATATGACACAATTAAGCATAAATTTCATTTTAATTGTAACCAACAAATTCAATCTCTCTCTACTTTAGTGTTGGTCAAAATCCACCTTCAAAGGAGACATACATTTTTTTTCTTTAAATTTTTCACTATTATCATATGGCTCATTCATTTTCCATCCTAATTAGTCTAATTAATCATGTAATTAATGCAAATTAACTAAGAAATCAAGTAAAATCCAACCCTTTTATTTTCTCTCTCTAGACCAAACATGGTATATAAAGAGGGAATAATTTTTTCTTTAAATTTTACACTAATGTCACTTGACCCAATCTTTAATCTTGCCTACTAACATATTTCCATAACAACATTACCAATTTAAACAATCTAATTCATCAACCTAATTTTTTATAATTTAAAATTCAACATAGCATTATCCAAAACTCAAAAGAAACTTAAATTAATCTTAGTTTATGATTTCTTACCTCTTAACAAGATGAAATCAAGATCAAAATGCAAATGAAAATCAAATTTCTCTTCACTTTCTTTTCCTTCCCCCTCTAGTTTTAAATTTCATTTTTCTATACTTTAAAGACCTTTTTTAATCCTCTTCATTTCACATCAGATTAATTATTGTTTCTGTTATTTATTCATTTCTTTTAAACCCCAAGATTTCATTACTCATCGAGACCTTACTACCTTCAATCCTTTTTTTTTTTGTTAGGGTTTACAATTAATAGACTATTTTAATGACTTATCATATTGATAGTTCATGTAAAGTAGCAATTGATATGTTAATTTATTACTTAGTATTTTAGCAAACCTATTGAGATAAACCTATTCTCTTGTATCATTATTACAACAACAACAAAAACTAAAAGTTGTGGTATAAACATTGTAGATGTAAAAAGTAATCGTTGTTGATTAGAACAGTGCCTCATTTGTTTTTTTTTTTTGTTGGCATAAATCTCTGTTCTTCTTTTTTTGCAAGCCTTGGGTGGCTTTGGAAATCGTCCCTCTTTGGCTAGGCTTTTGTTGTTAAGCTTCCATTATTTTTTTTGCTCTAATTTTAGGTGGTTGCTGCATTTTTTAAAGAGTTTCTTCTTAGGTTTGGTTCAGCTTCTCTTTTAAGTGGCTCTATATTAAGAGCTGCTTCTTCATATGATTTAGATAATGACATTAATATTTATTAAATGCACAACTCACTTGTATAATTGTGGGTCTCTTCTTAGTATTGGAATACTTGTTGTTTTTCTTGGGAATTCACCCTTTTCTTTTCTTTTTATTGAATGTTCTATTTTGGTTTCTTTTAATCAGTTTTACTTATGTTTTTTTCCCACTAAAATTGAATCATATAAGCATATTTCCTTGTACTATTTTTGTTGGGTTTTATTTTCCTTTGTTTATACTTTAAATGTCATTTTATATTGGTTTTTTATTTTATATTTCTTGCCTTTTGTTTCTTTCATCCTTTCAAATCACTTTTACAGGGAGGATAATTTAATAGTGTATTTTTTTTTTTGTTATGGCTTCATAAGTTCATTATTGTTTTTCTTTCCTACAATTTGTTTTTACATTTCCTTTTTGTTTTGAGCTTTCATTATTGTCATGCTATTTAATTTTAACTTTTCATCCTTTATTAGCCTAGTTGTTGTTTTCCCTATTTTTTTGTTCTTTTTTTTTTCCTTGCTTTTAGCTTTGTTCTTTCTCTCTTTGTTTTTTGTTCCCTTTCAACATGTAGGTTGTTTTCATGCTTAGGTCCTTATAGTTGACATGGGTTTAAACGGGCTTCTCAGTTTTTTTTATAGCTTGAAAAAATTTGTTCTACGAGGTTTTCAGATTTTCTTTGCTTTGTTTGTTATATTATTTTTGTTTTTCACAATCTCCCATTGCCACTGATTTTTATTGCTTTTATTTTCATTGACATGACATTAATAGCTTTTGGCTTTAGTCCATGTTGGTGTTGATGACTCTATTTTTGTGTTTCTTAGTGTTTTTATTAATCGTATGAGATTTCTTTTTATTGATTGTTTATTCCTCGATTTTTTTTCCATCAAATGTCATGGGTAGGGATGAAAATTTTACTCATACCTATTTGATACCGACCCGAACCGAATTATAGGAATTTTTTTGTTTGTTCGGGTTTGGATAGGGTATGGATATTGCCATGTCCAACTAAAAACCATACCTGACCCGAAACTAAATCATTAACCTTAGAGGCTAAAAATTAGGATTGTCATGTCTCATTTTTCCATCTACTCTCTCATTCAACTTTCATTCTCTTTTTAATCCCTCTCTAACTATACTTCTTTTTCAAGGCCTCTCTCTCTTTTATTTCTTTTCTTTCTTTTAAGCCATATTTTAGTCTCTTTTTCTTTACAATAACTCCAAAGCCTTCTCTCTATTTTTTTTTTTAATGAAAGAATTAATAAAGTGATGAAGGTTGTGTTTTAAAGGAAGAGTATTGCTATCAATAAGTGTTTGGCGACTTCCACACTTGTTTTTTCTTTGTTATTTTTTTGTGATTTTGTTATTTGCAATATACATGGGGATTATATGTGTGTTTCATTATATGGTTGAAGATTTTAGTTTATTTTTTAGAAGGGAAGTATATTGAGTTCTTTTTTCTATATTTGTTCAGGTGATTGATCTTGACAAATTTTATTTTCTTATGTAAAACAAGATAAGATCTTTAAAAGGTATATTGAACTCTCTCTATTGTTTTTGGTGATTTTTGCTTTATTTTTTTAATATTTTACTTCTAGTAATTTTGGTTTATTTTTCAAAGTGAGGTATATAGTTTTTTATTGCTAACTTTTGTATTGATTCTGATATTGATCTTGATGCCCAATGAATACCCGTTAAATACTTGAAATCTGGTCGTGTTTAGGTTTAGGTAAACAAATTTAATCATGTTCAGGTATAGATTTTGCAAGACATGACCTATGGTTACCTATTGTAACCCCTAGTCATGGAGCTAGTTTTCCCTACCAATACAAAGTTCTTAACTTTTTTTTTTCTCTTAGCCTTTTCTAAGTGCAACATCAATGTCATTCATCATCAAATAGCTTATTTTCCCTGCATTAGTTAAGAAATATTGATAAACTATATTAATGGCTTAAAGAATTTGATGAGCCTATGTGTAACAACCTTGTATTTTTCAAATTTTCGTAATTAAAACATACATATTAATACCAGATTTTTCATTTTAAAAAAAAAATTGACAACATTTCCCTTATTTGTTAACACTACCAAATAATCGACCTCATCAATTTTCATATCAGCCATCTTCTATCACACAATCCAATCATCTTTGATATTTTTTCAATGATCACCATAATCTCAAATAAACTATATTCATTAATACAAACTATTTATTCTCCTTCTATAGCATAAAAAGTTACATTGTATTACTAATTATCTTTAGAATTAAATAAATTACAACAACAAAATTAAAAAATGTATAAAAATATCACATTTATCTAACTAGAAAATGTTAACTAATAAGTTACATCTCACCATATAAAAACTAGAAAGTTATACATGTTGAACTTATATATTAACTAGAAAGTTATACATTAGTTCAACATTTTATGATGTCATTAATTTACTAAGTTTTAAACCCTAATACATTAACCTAAAATAAAGTCATATTACTATCTAAATTATAACAGAAGGGATCACAAGCATAAATCACTCTATTCCAGATAAGTGTGGAATGAACCTATAGTACAACATATAAATATATAATTAATATAACACATTATTTGCCTTAGAAAATAATTAGTTTTATAATAATATTTCCTCTTTGACCACTAATTATTCTCAGTCTTAAAACTAATTAATTTATCATCTATTATTGTATCGTACAAAACCCTGTCCCTTTTTTTATCACTTTATATTGACATCATTATTCATGACACCATTGAGTATTCGACTTGATAATTTAATCATGTAGATAGTGACATTCATCATTATCACTAGTTACCATTTCCCAAATGACAACTAAACTTCTATCGATATCAATACCATGATATCATTAATTACCTCACCTGATAATTAACCCATGTCGACAACAACATTTCTCATTATCATTAGTCACTTTTTTCCCCAGTGACTCATCAACTTATGTCGATATCAATGCAAATAATATCATTAATTACCCTCACTTGGTAATTAATCCATGTCGACAACGATATTCATCATTATTATTAGTCGCCTTTTTCTCAAGTGACTAATCAAATTATGCCGATATGAACACCTATGATATCATTAATTACCTTCACCTAGTAATGAATCCATACCGACAATGATATTCATCGTTATCATTAATCTTTTTATTCAAGTGACTAATCAATCGATGTCGATTTCCATATTGCTACTATTATTTGTCATTCTTACTTTAAATGACAAATTAATTCTTTACTTTTCTTTTTATAAATTATTTTCTTTTATCATGAAAATTTCATTATAACTAATATTAGTTTCACTACTTTCATTAGTCTCCAAGTTCCTTAGATGACTAATCATATTTCGTCCTTCCACATTCACTTCTTTTACCAAATTTTTACATAATCTATTTCCTTGATATTTATTTAAGGTAAGGCATTAAATAAGCAAAAAGATAAAATGCATTGCTAAGTAATTTATTTTAGGCATGTTGGTACCTGCTGGTTGCACGTGAAGGTCCTACACCTCCCATTTGTGGATTTTCTGCAATGATATCACTTGTAATGTTATAACAAATAATATCAATTTTTTCATAAACACAATTAGGAACCCTATTCAGCCCCTCCCTTTTATCCAATAAGTCTATAATAATTATAAATGGATAATTTCTTTCTTATATACATTTCCTATTATAAATTTAATTATTCTTTTCTAAAAAATTATCATTTCCTTAATACTATAAAATAACTCACCATTTAATTGGGTTTATTACTAGTTATCCAATTTTTTTCACCCAATTCCTACAATTGACAATTTCTCCTCTTAACTAATCTTTATTCTTGTTTTTAAACTTGATAATAATAATAATAATAATAATAATAATAATAATAATAATAATAATAATAATAATAATAATAATAATAATAATAATAAAATGCCCTTACATTCATCATAACCAAAAAAATCATTTTTCCATAATACCCAAACATCACGTTATACCTTAATATGCCAAAAAAATTCAAAACTAAACACAATAAAAGTTGTTATTACCTTGAAGCAACAAAGAATCAAAGTAAAATTTGGAAGAAAATTTAATCTTTTTTCACCCTTGCTTTCCTCTCTTTCTAACATTAAATTTTCTCCTTCAAGCCTTTGAACCCACTAAAATCACCTGCTTTCCCTCTTTGATCACTCTCTAGGCCTTTCCATCTATGTGTGTGTGTGTGTGTGTGTGTGTGTGTGTTTATGTTTATTTATAGCTCTTTCTTACAACATCAATATATAAGTCTACATTTTTTATATGTAGGCAGCTAGCTATTGATTCTTGTCACCATTGCTTGAACTTTTTCATCTTCAATTACATTAATATAAATGTATGCGCCTTTTTTTGAGTTGTTTTTTATATCCCATTCTTTTTCTTCTTCTTTTTTTCATTTTCATTTCTATTTTTTGTTATTAAAGCTTTTGCTTCCCTACATCGTTCTTTGTTTTATGAGAGCTTTTCCATTTTTTTTAGCTTGTAGGTCATTCTTCTTGGAATGCTTTGGATCATTTGGCCCTAGCACCACCTCTTACAAAATTGATGCCCTTAATTGTGTTCATGAAAGCTCAACTTTGCTTATCTTTTAGTTTAAATTTTCTATAAGATGCGTGATATCCACTTTTTATCTATTTCAATAACTTGGTTTTTGTTGGTTCTAATGATGATGATTTGGTTTTCATATATAGATTATCTAACTATAAAGCATTCCTGTGTTTTTTTGAAAGGTAACATATGCTCTCTCACAATCTTGTTAATGTTCCATGTATGTTAAAAACTAATTTGTTAACACTTTGCAAATACTGATCAGTAACAAAATAAAGATAAGTGTAAAAAACATAAATGAACAAGTTATTTGATTATGAAAGGAAAACTTTTAAAAGAACCTTTCAAAAGATTAAAAAAAAAAACATTTGGGGTAGCCTAACCCAAGATAGACAACTTTCACTAGTTTAGAAGATTACATGGGGAGTATTTTCAATTATAAATCCTTTGTATCTATATTACCAGACTTGTCAAGATAAACACTCTATTTTATATTCTACCATAGTAGCTTATCAGAGCACCTGATGATCTTTAAAATATTATCATCCTAATTAGAACAATTGATTGCTAACAGTTACCATGTGAACACCCTCTAAGAGTCTACATGCTTTCTAACTATTCATTGAACAATTCTTCTTAAAATTTTCTTTGCACTTCACTCATGTATCAAGAGTTATGCTGTAAAATTATGTGTAACTCCTTAGCTAGTTGGGCACTTTTGCTCTACTACTAGTTTTGCACTCAAATTACTTTTGATTGTCCTTTTTTAGATACACATACATATGGTAAGGATAAAACCTTTAACAAAACATTATCTTCAAGCTTCCTAGCTTCTTATGTTCTTAATAAATTATTAACATGTTTCATAAAAATACTTAGTTAATAGTAATCTTTTGATAACTTGCATTTATCTAATTTTTATAAGACTTATATGGACTTCCTATATAATTTATCCAAATAAACTAGATAATTACATCAATAATCATGTTAAATCCTATCAGATAAACTTGAGTAATTCCTTATCTAATTTGAATAAACTAACAATCTAAATAAATTCATTTTAATCAACACAAATAATCATTCATTAATCAAAGCCAATAATTTTGACATTTAAACCCTAGTCTATTTTTTGCACCACTTCCAAATAGTAACATGGCTTTGCTTATTTTTCGCTTTGAATTTGAATGAAACCATGTCAAAAGAGGACCAATTTGTTATCTTAAAACTTAACTAATAATGAGCCTCACAATAAACAAACCAAGTATTGATGGTATATCATTTTAATCTTATGAACTGTATATAATAGAAACAAAAACTTCAAGCAACTATTTTAAGATTTTTTTTGACACATTGATAGAATTAAAGGATGCAACAAATTATTTTTATATATACATTAATTGTCAATGTGTAATCAAGATCATTATAATTTAGAAAAACAAAGTTCTTTATTGCAGTAGCTTGGTTTATATTAGTTCTTAAAGATGATGGTTGGGTTTTTATGTGTAGGCAATCTAACTATGAAGGCATGACCAAGCTTTTTGAGAAGGCCATGTTAGAGCTTGTTTATTTTTCGTATCTCTTTTAAAGTTTAGCTAACTTCCTCCAACATTGTTCCTCCTTCAATCACTTGCCATTGCCATAAACTTATAATTTGTACTCTTTTTTTTTTTCATCATGTGAATCTATGTTCTATATTGCTAAATGGATGTTTATCTAGATATGATACCCTTTTAAATTTTACAATTCGTTTCTTTTCTACTCTTTAAGCATGTTCAAGCATATCTTTTGTATATTAACTAACTTTTGCTTAGATACAGAAATGATATGATCCAATAAAAGTTTGAACAAGAAAATCTAAATTTTAGAATAATCATGCCTCTGTTTAGTTTTATGCTATCAAGTATAACTCTCAATTTGATCATTGGATCAAGCTAAACTTTTACCAAGAGTTTCCACATATAATTTTCTATATTGGGCTAAAATCTGAGGTCAATTGAAGTTCGATAATGTCTCATGGTATAGGTTAGTAGGTGCTATACAATTTTTTTATTTATTTATTGTCTTTTAACTTGTGAACTTCCTATTTGAAGAGGATTTTTTTCTCCCTATAATGCAAGGATATTCAATATTTTTTAAACAAATTCCTAGTTCTATAAGGATCTTTAATTGGCTACAACTTCATTTTCAAGTATGGCAATAATTCCTTAATGTTCTAAAATCTTTTTTCCTACAAGGATTCCTTATTTATTTTAGATACAAAGGAAATAAGGAATGGAGTATTTAACAAAAAATTACTTTTGGTTTGAATTATTTCTTTGTATTAATTTGAATTATTTTAAGATTTTATTTATTGTTTTATTTTATTATTTGAATATTTACATTCAGTTTAGGGTTTTTGTTTTAGTTTGGGTTTGTTTTGACCCAAAATTAATATTTTATGATTATTTTAGGCATTAGGCTTGTGTTAGCTTATTATTAACTTGGGTTCATCGGTTTGTAACCCAATAAGGGTCCATTGGGGTTATTTAGAATGATTATATTTTTTTTTCTTTGTAAAAAAATTCGGCAGCCATGATGTTTTGAATAAACTTGTGTTTTGCGTGATGCGACACTTTTTTTTCTTTGTTGGGAAAAATATCAACAATTGACTTATCAAGATATAATTGACCTTGTGGCGTCTTCGTATACTTTCGGTTCTTACTTTCCTATATACAATGGGTCCAAGTTCTTTTTCAATACCTTTGGTTCTTAAATATATGGTTATCTCTAGGTCAAGGTTTATCTATCACAAACCTATATTTTAGCTTTCTTGTTCTATTTATCTATTTCATTGTGGGTTTGTAGATCCTTATATCTACGGGTTTTGCATGAGTTGGTGTTAGATCTAAAATTCAAATATCAAGTTATACCTTTATGAAATTTTTGTTTTTATATTCGGCATTTAAATTTCTCTTTGATTTTAATCTTTTACTTCTTCTCTCCTAATTCTACAAGGATTTTTAATGCGTAACATCCTACTTTTCAAATGTAGTAAGGTTTCCTTATTTATCCTAACTATACATGGAAAAGAGGTATGAAGTATTTGGTAGCAAATTACTTTTGAGCTATATTATTTCTTTGTATTCACATGAATTGTTTTAAAATTTTATTTGTTGTTTTATCTCATTATTTTGATATATACATTCAGTTTAGGGCTTGTGTTCTAGTTTTGGATTGTTTTGGCCCAAAAACAATGTTTTAAGATTGTTTTAGGCATTAAACTTATGCTATGTGACTAGTACCTTAGGCCAATGATTTGCAACCCAATAAGGGTCCATTAGAGTTATTTAGAAGGATTATATATTGTCTCATTTACTGCAAAATTTAGTAGTAATGATGTTTTGAAGAAACTTATATTTTGCATGTTACAATATTTTTTTTCTTTACTAAGACAATAATCAACAACTTACTTATCAAAGTATAATCAACCTTATGATGTATTCATATACTTCAAGTTCTTGTTTCTATATAAACAATAGGTCTAAGTTCATTTCCAGTATCTTTGATTTTTAGGTATGAGATTATCTCTGGGTCAAAATTTATTTATCACAAACCTGAATTTTAATTTTTTTGAGTTGTTTATCTATTTTATTTTAGGTTTTTAGATCTTTATATTAATTGAGTTAACATCAATAATAATAATAATAATAATAATAATAGTAGTAGTAGTAGTAGTAGTAGTAATATACCATTTCAAGCAAACAATTATTGATTACATGTTTAGAAATCTTACCATACCAACTCCTGAGAATTTATTTCATTATAGAGATAACAATTTGGCTAAGCAATCATTACTTGACTTTATTTTACCTAATTTCACTAGGATTTTACACGGTTTCAATGAATATAAAGGTAAAACCCAACAAGTTTTTTTTTGAGTAGGATTTCTAAGGTTTTACATAGCTTGATATTAGCAGGGATCTCTTTATATGCATGCATACATGTAAATTGATTTCATAAACTCTAAATTTTATTTTATAGCTTTGCTTAAAGATCTTATTTTAAGGTATTACAATGCATGAAAAATATTTGCTATTGTTTATGATGTGATTATATGTTATTTATAATAATGATTGTTTTAAAAAAAACACGCATTTGTAGATGCTAGTAAGTGTGTGTGTGTGTGTGTGTGTGTGTGTATTGCTCTGTCTTACCAAACTATATTGAATAAAAATAAATTAAAATTTAGTAAAACAAACCCATGATACCTACTAAAGAAGTAAAGGAAAATTATGAAAAACAATTAGTAGGAGCTTACTAAGGAATAAATCAATTGAGATTATGTCTTTTCCTTGCTTGGGTCTTAGTCAAGCCATTTATGGATAAAAAAATTGAAGAATTTTTCCATTGCTTTCTTAAGATATAAATATTAAACAATAACTTATGAGTTGTTACTTATTTATTAAACCAACACATTAAGGATAATAACTAATGTAGGACTTGGAAATATCAATCAATACCACCACAAATACCGCTATAATGGGTTTGTAGTAAGGATAGTCATTTTTGGTTTGATTCAGTTTTTATAAAAAAAAATAACCAAATCAAAATTAAAAAAAAAAAAACCAAAACGAACCGTAACCAGTTTAAAAAAAAACAAAAAACCGATTGATTTATGGGTTGCTGATTCTTGTTTTTTAG
>JAAWWB010002343.1:0-25001 GCA_018804465.1 Populus tomentosa
TTGGAAGAAGAATGAGTGGGAGGGGAGGGATTGGTGAGGAAAAACTGAGCATATCCTTCTTCATCTTTATTTATAATTTTTAATCTTTTTAATTTGGATGAATTGTTTTTTATTTTTTTTTGTATTTTTTAATGTTTTTAATTGCATAATCCATTTTAATCCTTTTACCTTTTTTAATTAATAAATAGAAAGGTGGTAATTTATCTATACTTTTTTCCCCTTGCTTCCACTTTATACCATCCATCTTTTTGGAGTGTCTCAGTTTCACCAAAAACATGGTTTGTATGGACTAAATGTTGGAAACTTATTTTATTAATATGATTTAAATTAATTATAGGTAAATAAAAAATTAATATTAAATAATTCTTTATTTTTTATTGCTAAAGAATACTTGATTTTTCTAAATTTAATTTTTGACTTATAATGGCTAATCAAAGGTTAATAATAATGAAAATTAATTATTCAATCTTTCAACTTCTAAGATTCACTATAAAAGGGAGGGGAGGAGAGGGGGGAGGGTAAAGAAAGAGTTTCTATCTTGATTTTTTTAAGATTTTACATGTCTTTTCTCACCTCATATTTTAGTGTTTTAGTTTTGGATTTCCTTTCAAATTTAGAGTATAGATTCATCTTGTTAAGAGATATATGCGTTTCATATTCTTATGTTTAAATATCTCATTTAGAAGTGTATCTAAACTAAAATGGTGTTACTGAAATCTTGAGATGCATATTGTAAATATTCTAATTGCACAAGTAAGGAATAAAAAGCCTTCAAGATAAATGATTTATTCTTGACCATAATTAAATGTTCATTACTTTAAAGTGCTTCCACAAGTAAATACCCTTTTTATTTTGATTTAAGTACAATTAATTTTATTATTAGTATGCATGATAGGACTTTGATTTTATATCAATTGTAAATTTGAATATATGCTTATGATGCATGCTATATTATTATTTTAAATATATTTGTTTTGAAATCATGTTAGCCATGAGTTTTTAGTTTGCTTGTTTATAGATTTAGACTTGTATGGATACTAGGCTTTCCTTGAAAATATTTTTATGTTTAACATGTCTTGTTATGATAAACTAAACATTCTTGCTCATTATTTTAATAGTCTAATATATATCTACAAACTTTGATTTATAATTGTAAGGCTTCACACACACACACACACTAGATTTTATGTTGCAACTTAGTTGGTTATGATATGTATAGTTCAATCAAGAGTGAAAAAACACTATTAGAAGCTTTAAATAGAAAATATAAAACTAAAGATGTCAATATAAAGAAATTCATAGTCGAAAATTTTTTATATTTCAAGATGGTTGATTCAATGACAATAATGAGCCAAATTCAAGAGTTTCAGCTCATCTTACACGCTATAAATGCTAAAGGTATGTCTCTAAGTGGGTCATTTCAAGTGGCTGCAATCACTGAAAAATTATCATCATATTAGACAAACTTTAATATTTATCTTAAGCATAAGCATGAGGAGATAAGAATTGAAGACCTCATTTTGAGGTTGAGGATAGAAGAGGACAATAAGTTATCTGAAAAAAGAGACAACTCTTCTGGTGCCCTAAAAACAAAAGTTGTGGAAAAAGTGGTAAAGTTCCATAACAAAAATCAAAAGAAACAACTTGTTGTGAAAGGAAAATGAATTGCCAATAAGTTCAACGACTAATGTGTTATTTGAAACAGGACTGGGCATTTGTCTAAAGATTGTAGAAATAAAGGTTAGCTTGGAAACCCCAAGAAAAGGATTGCTCAAGTTAAAGTCACCAAGGTTTATCACCTCACTAATGAAATTTCATAAATGAACTTGTCTTATGTTGTTTTAGAAGTTAACCTAATTAACAATCCTAAGTAATGGTGGGTTGATACTGAAGCTATAAGATATGTATGCATCAAGAAAAGAGTGTTTTCACTTATAAACAAGTTGATGGAGAAAACCTATATACATGAAAAACTCATCAACCTCCAAGTTACTAGAAGTTGAAAAGATCATACTAAAAATAACCTTTGAAAAGCTTCTTACCATCAATAATGCATTGCATGTTACTAACATTATAAAGAACATAGTCGGCTCATTGTTGAGTAAAAATGGTTTTAAAATGGTTTTTGAGAATTAATAAATTTATACTTACTACGAGTGGTATGTTTATAGAAAAGCGGTATTTTTATGATGACTTTTTTAAAACAAATGTAATGACCATTGCAACCATTGATGAGAATAATAATAAGATTACATCTTCTTCTTATTTGATTAAGTCTTGTGATGTGTGGCATGATAGGTTAGATCATGTAAATTATATTTCTATGTAAAGGTTAATAAACCATGAATTATTACCAAGAATTATTTTTGAGAGAAATCATAAGTGTGAAATTTATGTAGAATTAAAATTCACAAAACCTTCTTTTCAAATAATTGAAAGAAGTAGTGAACCTCTATACTTAATTCACTCAAATATTAGTGATTTAAAATTTATGTAAATAAGAGGTGAAAAAAAACTATCATATTACTTTTATATATAATTACATAAGGTATTGTTATACATATTTGCTTAGGAGAAAAGATGAAGATCTTTAAATGTTTACACATTAAAAAATAAAGTTGAAAACCACCTTAACAGAAGATAAAGATAATAAAAAGTGATAGAGGTGGAGAATGCGAAGCATCATTTGATGAATTCCATTTCCAAAATGGTATTATCCACCAAATTACTACTTCCTATTCATTACAATAACAAAACATTGTGGACCATAAGAACAAAAAATTGAAAGAAATGATGAACGCCATGTTAATGAGTTAAAAAAAACATCTAAAAAATCAAAAGGGAGATAATCTTAACTGCTAAGTGCATACTTGACAAAGTACACCATAAAAGTTGGAAAAGATACCATATAAATCATGAAAAGATAAAACATCTTCCTATAATTACCTCAAAGTATGAGATTGTCTTGCAAAGGTAGTAATACCTGATCATAAAAAGGTCAAGATAGAGCCTAAAACCATGGATTATGTATTTGTTGAATATGCAAACAATAACAGAACATATCAATTTCTTGTACATAGGTCGAGTATTGAAAATATTTATTCTAATACTATTATGAAATCAAGGAATGCTATATTATTTGAGGATGTGCTCTATTGAAGGAAACAAGATAAAATTGTTCACTTAAAAGAACAATTAAGGACATCTCAAGTAATTATCATCAATTAGAAGATGATAAAGTTGAGCTTAGAAAGAGTACAAGTGAAAAAATAACCAAAATATTTGGTTTTGATTTTTTAACATGTTTGAAAATAAAGCTCGAACTTACTCTAACGTAATGTCTGTTTTGGAAGCTTCATATTGAAAGGAGATAGTCAATAGTAAAATTGAGTTCATTATGAATAATCATACAAGAAAACTAATGAATTTTTCCCCTAAAAGTAAATTATGAGACCATAAGTGAATCTTTAAAAGAAAGATAAAATTTGATGGCACTCTTGAGAAATATAAAGCTAGACTTGTTATTAAAGGTTTTAAATACAAAAAAAAAAGGTGTAGACTATTTTGACACATATTCACATTTATCAAGAATAACTTATATATGAACATTAATATTCATTACAACTATTAACAAGCTTGGAATATATTAAATGAATTTAAAAATATTTTTTTAAAATGGTGACCTTGAAGAGAAGATTTACAAAGAGCAATCCAATGGGTTTGTTGTCGATGGTCAATAAAAGAAAGTTTATAATCTTGTCAAATCACTAGATGGTTTGAAACAAGCACCATAACAATGAAATGAAAAATATAATAAGATTATATTGTTAAATGAGTTCAAGATCATTGAAGTTGATAATATATTTATATGAAAAACACAAAATAAAATTTATGTCATTATATGTCTCTATGTAGACACTACGCTAATTTTGGACAACAATGATCATATTTTCAAGTCTACTAAGAAAATATTAACTAACAAGTTTGACATGAAAGATTTGGATGTTGCAGATGTCATACTATGAATATAAATAGCTAGGACATGATTGATTGATATTCTTCCAATCTTATTATGTTGAGAAAATTGTCAATAAATTTTTTAAATATGACAATAACATTATCAAAACATCAATTGATATAAGTGAACACCTAATATACATTATGAAATGTACAAGGCCTGATATTGCTTACTTGATAATTTTTTTTTTTTGTAGATTTATAAGTAATCCAAATATGGTTCACTGGATGGAAATAAAAAGGTTACTCAAATATTTAAGGTACATCATGGATCATAGGCTATACTATATTGGTTACTCAGCAGTACTAGAATGATATAATGATGCTAATTAAAAATCCAACACTAAGGATTCAAAATCTATAAATGGATATGCATCATACTTGGTGGAGTAGTTATGTTATAAAAATCCTTTAAACAAACATTTATTGCTAGATCCATGATGGAATAAGATTTTATTGCTTATGATAAAAAAAAAAGCGAAATGGATTCAAAACAACACAAATTAGTATGTATTGTAATAGCTTGGCCCAACTTGTCGTATATCGTTCGCTTTGGGCCTTACCACCCTCAGGGTTTTGTTCTTAGTGATGCGAGCCTATCTCTAAGCTTAATGCCCTAAACACATACAACAAGTCAACGACTAACATGGAATAAGATTTTAGAGGACATTCCATGTTAGCCAAAACCGGTGTCAACTATGTATGCCCATCGCGATAGTTAGTTAGCAATTAGAATAACACAAATTAGTATGTATTGTAATAGCTCGGCCTAACTTGTCTTATATTGTCTGCTTTAGGCCTTACCACCCTCACGGTTTTGTTCTTATTTATGAGAGCCTATCTCTAAGCTTAATGCCCTAAAACGCATACAATAAGTCAATGACCAATACTACTCATAAAGCTTTGGCTCTGGACACTCGCTTCCGATGTGGGATATCACAATCCCTCCACCTTAAGATGAGCCATCCTTGGCTCTGATACCAAATGTAATAGCCCAGCCTAACCTGCTGTATATTGTCCACTTGGAGCCTTACCGTCCTCACGATTTTGTTCTTAGTGATTCGAGCCCATCTTTGAGTCTGACGCCCCAAAACACGTACAACAGGTCAACGACCAGCACTACTCATAAAGCCCTGGCTTTGGACACTCATTTCCAATGTGGGATATCACATGTATAATGGTAAGTCTAGACATATATGTCATAAACATAATACCATTAAACACTTCCTTTGAAATGAAATCATTTTCATTTACTATGTAAAGTCAAAGAAAGAAATTGTGGATCTATTAACCAAAGGTTTATCTACAGAGCTTATGTATAATCCATCGAGGATAATAAACTTAAAGCCTTTAAAAGATAAAAAGTGTAATGATGGTAACCATATTTAGTTAATTTGTGATCTCAAGATCTATGTTTAAATAAAAAACTAAATCATATAACATTCTCGGTAACAATAGAAAATTATTATTTCTATGATGAAATAAGAGCTAGTTGCAACGTGATAAAAAGATGAACTAAACTCTTAATGATTTTCATATCTTGGTATATCAAATGGAGTATAGCAGAATACTCTTAATGAAAGATCATATATATGAGTGACAAATATAACTGTTTCTTTAAGAATTTCAATAAAGGATGAATTCTCTAAAAAACTCATGAACCCAAGAGTTGTTTAGGGCCAAAATAAATAAAACTATGAGAACCAAAATAAATCACTAGGTAGAGAACTATACGAGTATTATTGTTTTGGTTTACATAAAAAAAAAGTTGAATAGTTTAATACGCTGCGTTCACTATTTAGCTGAGTAAATCAAATAATATTTCACCAAGAATGGTTCAAAGCTAAAAGCTACCTATCCTGATGTTATAATCTATCAAACCAATATCTCTTAACAAATCTTTGAGTTATTTTCAAACTAGTGAGATTATTTCCATTCTTATGAAAAATTGTTGGAAATTTATTTAATTAACATAATTTTTTTAAAAATAAGTGAATGTGAAATTAATCTTAAAGAATGGAACCCTTGTTTTTCATACTCAAAGAACCTTTGGTTTTCCTAGATTTAATTAATGATTTATGGAGGCTAATCAACGGTTTATAATGGTAGAAATTAATTCTTATTAACTCTTTAACCTTTAAACTTCTAAAAGTTTCTATAAAAAAATAAAAAAGTTTATAAATTGATCTTTTAGATTTTTACATACTTTTCCTGACCTTATATTTTAAGGTTTTCTTCTCATTTTAAGCTTTGGTTTTTCTTTTAAATCTAGAGCTTAGATTCATTTTGTTGAGAGACATTTGAGTTTCATATACTTTAGTTCAAATACCTTGTTTAGAAGTGCATTTAAACTAAGATGATGTTATTATAATCTTGGAAGGCTATTGTAAACATCCTAATTGTACAAGTGAGGGGCAACAAATTCTTAAAGATGAAAGATTCATTCTTGATAACAATAAAATATTCATTACTTTAAAGTACTTCAACAAGCAATTACTCTTTTTATTTTGATTTAAGTACTATTAATTTTATTATTAGTATGCATGCTATGACTTTGATTTTATATCAATTGCAAGTTTTAATATATGATTAGTATATATATGTTAACATTCTTTTAATTATATTTGTGTTGAAAACATGTTTATCATGAGTTGTTAGTTTCCATATTTATAGATTTAAACTTGTATGGACACTAGACTTTTCCTAAAAACATTCTAATGCTAAACATGCCCTATTATGATAACCTAAGCATCCTTACTCACTAGTATAATAGTATAAAATATATTTACAAACTTTGATTTACATTAAACCCCTCAACTTTAATTAAAGAGTTTAATTAAATTTATAGTAAAACAAGGTCTTTTTCTTTATATAATTTTACTTAAGGTAGCATAAGTTATATAAGTGATACTCTTGTGTATATGTTTGGTTAGATTGCTACATATAATGTAAAGAAAACTAAACTCTTATAGAGAAGTCTCCACTAAAAATAATATGTTTTTAAAGATTTTTACACTATATTATTGAAAAATAAAAACAAATTTAATTTATTCAAGTTTTAATTGCGGCATAATAACCATAATATCATGTTAATATGCTATTTCAACAACTTGTGTATAAAATCAATATTTAGAAACAAAAAAGATAAATTACTCATAACAATTTATTGTTTGATGATGGTAAGGTTTAATATCCACTATTTCATATATAAATTATAATGCATTATCTATATTTAACATATGTATTTCACTAAGTAATTTATTTTTTAAAACCATCTATGCTTTATAAAGAAAGGTCAAAACCAAGAATAAAAGCTAAAATTAAAATTAAGAAAAGCAAAGAAGGAGGGCCAAAACCAAAATTAGAAAAAAAGAAGAAGAAGGGGCTAAAATCAAGCCCAAAAAAAGAGAAGAAAGAGCTAAAACCAAGCCTAATAATGTTGGAAAACGAGTCCAAGCTCGAACCCATTATCCTTTTATTTTTCCAGTAATTCTCTTTTATGAGGTGACTCTTTACCATTATAGGCATGCCAAATGATATTTAGGCATGCTTACACTGCTATGATTATCCATCTAAATGCCCTATCTTGTAAGTTAATAGTATGACTGCCTACTTAGCCATCTTATTTTACAAGTTACTTATGTAGTGGTCCATAATAAATTTAAGTATTCCTCATGAGTAGGATATAAAGCATGTCTGCAACCCTACTCTATTTTGTGAAATTCATGTGGTTCTTTGATGTATTAAATACTAAAGGATCACCATGTACATAATATAAGAGATATTCACACGCAAAAAAGAACATTATCATACATTTCCTTTTTCTTCTTCAATACATTACATTCCTTTTACACTTTGCAAACTTAAGAATGGAAAGGCTTAGAATCATTCAAAGTTTTCTCCAACTTTTAATAGCAGTGCTGTTTGTGGAAACTCGACCAAAAACCATTCTAGTTTTTTCTTTTTCTAGTTTTTATTATAGGTTATAACCTAAAAACTCCAGGATATGAAATAGTGATAGACATCCTCACTAAAAGTATCAATTTCTATAAATCTATAATAACTAACACAATAAATGAGGGTGCTCACAAATAATTTTTAGCCACGTAAAAGCAACTCAAGACCTTTTCCTTTCATTTCTTTAACATTAGCTCCACCACCTACACCTTTTAGTGCACATAAAAATTTTAATTTAAGGAATGAATAGGTTAGAATGATGTGCAAAAAACCTAAAAAGATTGACATTGTCCCCATATCCCATGCAAAAGCCACTATTATCATAATGAAAAGCTTTCTCTAAATGGATGCTTTAAATATAACTGTCGCGGGGTTACCCTGTAATGTCGTTTGGTGATAGTGGAGGCTTTATATCATGCCTCATAATAAGGTGTGGTGTGTTGGGAAGGGTTTTTGGATTTAATCATAAAATTATGATTAATGTTTAGGAGTTGTCATTTAGTATTATGGTCACTAGGAACTGATGGTCTAATCTTATGCAAAATTGATGGAAAAAGATGTGAGGAAATCACAAATTTTTTCAAAGTATTTTTGAAAAAAAAAATTGAAAATTATTGTTATATATATATACACAACAAAAAGGTGGGTTGGGCCAGCCCAACTAACTCGGCCAAGCTCAGCCCTAGAAAAAGATGGGTCAATATTGGCCCGAAATGGTTGGGCTAATCTCTGTCTGACAGATTTTTTTTTTTGGGTGGCCGGGTCGGACCTAACCCAGACACTTGGGTTGGGCCAACTCTAGCCTGACCCAAAGTCAATGTTAATTATTTACAGAACATGAACAGTATTTAACGTTCTGCATGCAACCGAAATGGTTGTAGAAAATAAAGGTTGATGAAGGAGTGGCTCACTCGAAACAGAAGTCTCGACCGTGATCAAGAGGCTTAGTTGGTGGTTCTGACGGCATTGCTGCGAGGAATGGTGGTTCTGGCGGCATTGCCAGAGTCGTTCACAGGGAGAAGAGGAAGACTTCTGCAGAAATGAGAGAGGAAGAAACAGTGGTTGTTTCAGGCGTTGGGGTGACCAGCTGGTGGTTGGGCTAGCTACCTGTAGTGGAGAAGCTGGTGGTGGCTGGAACAACAGATAGAGAGAGGTATAGAAATTTTTTTTTTTAGAAACATGGGTAGAGGGGCTAGTTTTTGGTTGACTTTGAACCCGATTTTCTTCTTACTCAGGCCATGAAATCCACCTCTATTGATAGGGGTTGGAAGAGGGTAATCTTGTCTTTATATGGAAAAAATTTCAGCCCTTGATTTGGTTGATAAGGATCCCAACTATTAGTTCAAAGTACGCATCATGAATTGTCAAATCTAACAGTTTAAGGCTATATGAGTTAGCAACTTTAGTCCGGCGCTAGCGCCATTTTGATGATAATATGTCTGAACGGACCATATTCAAGGATAGAGGGATGTCAAGTGACTATTTGATTCATATGTTGTCAATTTTAGTGGACATATGAGGCTTTAAATGTACCTTAAAAGTAGCCACCCGGGCAGGATTACCGGGCAAAATCGAGGAAGACAACAATGTTTAGTCTCTTTTTTTCTTCTTATTTTTTTAAATTCAAAATGGCACAGTTTTATGTTGAATTAGAGATTTTTTGTCGATCTTTTTTTTAGTCCTCCAACTTATATTTTTGTGCAACTATACCCCTAATTGACTATAAACTTTTGATTTAATGCAACTAAGCCCCTGATAAACTTCAATTTGAAACCCGAAGTTACGCGTCTATTGCGATTTGGTCCTTAGTCTTGGATTTATGCAATTTAACCCCTAATTGACAATTAAACTTTGAATTTCTTCAATTTCACCCCTGGTTTCAACCAATTAATCCCCTATAGTTCGACGTCTTTTACAAATTGGTCATTGGGTGCAAAAATGTTCATATAGACCCCTAATTGATCCCAAAACTTCAATTTTCTTGCGATTTTACCCCTAATTTCAATAAATTAACTTGGTAAAAATTAAATTTTGTCTCTTAAAATTCCAATGTTCTGAATTAAGCCTAAATTAGGCTCCCAAACTTAAGTTTTCACCAATTAAGCCCTAAATAAAATTAATTTGACCCATTTAAAGTATAATTAAGTCTCTGCACTTAATTAAATCTTTATTGAGCCCAAATTAATTTTTAAACATAATTAAAAGTCAATTTCGCCTAGGATTAAATTAAATTGGCCTATTAAAAAATTAATTAAGTTTTTGGACTTAATGTTTTTGCAAATTCATCCATTAATCATTTAATTTGACCTTAAATTTGCATTTGTTTCTCCTTTTTTTTTTTGGCATAATGGGGTACAATTAGGCTTTAAATTTCCTCCAAAATTTCAACTTGGTTTGTATGTGTTTTTTTAATACTCGTCTTTCTACTTTCTTCATATCGTCAATTTTTATTTTATATGATCCATTTTTATACTAGCAACATGCATGGAGTTGCAAATGACAACAGTAATCCTTACAGGAATATGGTTATGGATGCAATGAGGGATGTTAGTTAGATTCCAATCGTAGAAGAAGAACCTAATGCAAATGCAACAAGGATTTTTGATATGTTGAAAGATTCTGACAAACCATTATGGGATGGTTGCATGAACTACAATAAATTAATGATTTTTGATATGTTGAAAGATTCTAACAAACCATTATAGGATGGTTGCACGAACTACAATAAATTATCGGCCATAGCATATGTGTTCACCATCAATTAAGATCACGGGTTGAGTGAGACCAATTATGATAAAATTATCGAGAGGGAGAGAAGCATTTTACTTGAAGGGAACAAGTTGAAAGAGAACTTTGATGCTGCAATGTCTATGATGAAACTCTTCAGTTTAGGATACTAGAAAATTGACATATGCCCCAACTTTTACATGTTATGCTACCTTGAAAATGTTGAGCTGATCAAGTGCATGACATGTGGGCATTCCTGTTACAAACCTAAAACTAGCAGGGGAAAGACTTTCATGGCATATAAAAAACTTAGATACTTCCCAATCACACCTAGACTGCAGAGGTTATTCATGTCACCAAGAACTGCTGAGCACATAACATGACATGACATCAATCACATAAAACGGTTGATGGAGTGATGATGTATCTTTCTGACGGCGAAGCATGGAAACACTTTAACAATGTGCTTCCTTACTTTTCAGCTAAATCAAAAAACATGCGTCTTGGGTTGTGTCCAAACAAATTCAACCTATTCGGGTCATTTGCTACTCCTTATTCTTATTAGTTAGTCATACTTGCGGTTTATAACTTGCCACTAAGATGTGTATGAGGTCGGAGTTCATGTTTTCATCTACTGTCATACTCGGTCTGAGCAGTTTATATCGGAATATAGATGTTTGTCTTCGACCGTTGATTGATGAGTTGTCGTAGTTGTGGTCCTTCAGAGCTTTGACTTATGATATATCAAGGAAACATAATTTTGTTATAAGGGCGGCTTTGATGTGGACTATCAATTATTTTTCAGCTTATAGAATGGGTTTTGGTTGGAGCACACATGGAAAACTAGCATGTCTATACTGAATGGAAAACAACAAGGCATTCACGCTAACAAATAGAGGTAAAGCTTCTGTTTTTTTATTGTCACTATCGTTTCTTGCCAACGAATCACAGATACGGAAAGAACAAAAATGATTTCTTTGTTGGTAGAGTTGAAAAGGATGTTGCACCCCGGCGTCTTTCTGTTGAAGAATTGCATGAAGTTATATCAAAGTACAGTGACATTATGTTTAGTTTTCAATCATGTAAGCAGAAGTTTCTTGATTTTAGTTTAACCCACAATTGGGTAAAGTGAAGTATTTTTTAGGAGCTTTCTTAATGGAAGACCAATCTTCTCCGCCATAACCTTGATATTAAGCACATAGAAAAAAAACATGTTTGAGAACATTTTCAACACCATCATGGATGTAAAGGGGAAGACAAAGGACAACATCAATGCTAGATTGGATATAGCTGTGTTTTGTAACCGTAAAAATATGGAATTGGTTTTTGATCATTCATGGGTCGCAAAACCAAGAGCAAGCTTCGTGTTAAGAAAAAATACACAACTACTAGTCTACAAATGGCTTAAGAGTCTGGGTTTTTCCAATAGACATGCCTCAAACATATCAAGGTTAGTTAATATAGAGGAATGCAAATTGTATGAAATAAAGAGCATGATTGCCACATGTTTATACAAACACTCTTTCCATTAACTTATTGTGATTTATTGCCTAAAGGGATATAAGATGCACTTACGAAGATCAGAATTTCTTTAGAGATATATGCTCTAGTAAGTTGAATGTTGATCACATTGAGAGGCTTGAAACAAATATCAACGAGACAATATGCAAACTTGAGATGATATTTCCTCCATTATTTTTTGACTTAGTAGAGCATCTACCTATACATTTATTGTTTGAAGCAAAAGTTGGAGGACCAGTTTAATATGGATGGATGTATCAATTCAAACGGTTAGATATTACAGTTGCAATGTAATTCATATGTAAAAATATTTGATTAATTTCATGCAAGTACTTGTTCAATCTTAAGAAAAAGGTTAAGAATAAGGCGCATGTTAAGGCTTCGATATGTGAGGCCTATATTGTTGAGGATATCTCAACATTTATCTCTTACTATTTCAAACCTCATTTGAGAACTAGAATCAATCGCGTTCCATAGCATAATGATGGTGGTAAAATGTCTTCTAGTGAAAACTTGTCAATTTTCTCCAATCCTGGACGACCCACACCTAAAAATGTCGTAAGGAAAAGATATTTGTCTAAAATAGAGTTCAAACAAGCACACAACTATATTCTATTTAACTGTGATGAGTTGAGACCTTTTATTCAGTAAGTATATGTATTTCTTAAACTTTATTAAGAATGTACCATTTAAATATTATAATATCATAAACTCATATAATTTGAAATAACTTTGTAGGCAATATCGATAATATTTATTGTCCAATAACTCATAGCTGACCGAATCTCAAATCTTTCAATTACAAGAAGAACAATTTGTCATGTGGTTCATAACACATGGAAGTACTATCACAAACTCATTATCTCTTACAAAATTATTGTATGTCATTATATAATTATTATTTACTTTTCATTGTTATACATGATGTACAAGGTTTATCAAACATGATGTACAAGGTTTATCAAATGAAAATGAGTGTTACTATTTCATTGTCTTCACTAAGCTTGGGCCTTGAAAGAAAAGTTAAGAGCTACAATCGGTATTTTGTCAATAAATATGTGTTTCATACCGAAGAATACAGCATGAAAGAAAGACATGCAACAACGGTGTTTGTGTTAAGCAATCGACTTATAGTGAGTTTGAAGTTGACTATTATGGTAAATTAGAAGAGGTCATTGAATTGCAATATCATAGTGAGCATAATAGAGTGTTTTTATTCAAATGTTATTGGTATGACACCACTTACAAGGGAATCAGAGTAGATCCTTACTATAGTATGCTTAAAATCAACTCAAAAGCTAGATTCTGCAATGTAAACGATGTCTTTGTTTTCACAAAACAATGTTAACAAGTTTATTACATATACACCCTTTCCTTTAGAAAGGACCAATTAAGAGTTGATTGATCATCCATTTTAAAAACATAACCCAAGGGTCGTGTTGAGGTTGTTCAGGATGAGGATGAAGACACAAGTATGCAAGATGAAGTCTTTCAAGTAAGTGAGTTGGTTGAGCTATACTGAGTTGCTCTTTCGATTGACTTAAAAGAAAATTTAAATTTTCATGTTTTTGATGTAGTCTTATTGATGTTCTGAGCTCGAGAGCAAATGCTGATGATGATGATATCCATATTAAAGATTGCGATGGAGCTAATGACGATTTAATTGATGATGATGAAGAAGAAAATTCTGACTAACTATCAAAATCAAGAAAAGTGTAAAGCATTTTTTTATAATGTAATAATATGGATTTATTTTGTAACATGAAATATTTATTTTGTCATTGTTTGTTGTTGTTATTGTTTTGTGCAGTCAGTTTGTAATTTAAGTGTTTAAAGGAGGAAAAATAGGCAATACAAACACAATTTGTCATAAACAGTGCAAGATAACCGACGAATTTCTAGACGGAATTTTTTTGTTGATATTTTACACAGAGTTGAAACATATTTGCTAGAAACACCACAATCACCGACATCTCTGCAGACAAAAATAGTTTGTTGGCATTTTATTAAGAGTTTAAAAAAATTTACTGTAAATGCCAAAATCACCAACATTGATACCGACGACAACAATCCGTCGTCAGTTCACAATTACCGACAAACTGTGTGAATTCCAAAAGGTAGGTATTAATGCATCTCTGATTGCATGCACTTGTCGGCGATTGCGAAAATTCTAGATGGTAATTAAATAAATTTAGTGAGAAATTCAAATTTTATCGAAGGACTTTTGAAAAATCATCGACATAATAATTAAAAATAATATTGTTTAAATAGTTCGTCGGTAAAATTGTGCTATAAATCTCAATGACTGCTCCTTCAGCTCATTTTTCCTCTACTTCGTTACATAGTTCTCTCATTTTGTTTTTTTTTGTTTTTCTCTCTATCATTTGTTTCACAACTTTTGTTTTTTGCTTGTAATCTCTAGTTATATCTTCAGTAAACTAAAAGGTATGTATTTCCATTTAATATACTTAATGATATTTATTTTATTTATTTATTTTAGTTATTGTGATTTTTGTTGTGTTTTTTGTTTTGATGTATTTTTATAATGTAAATAAAGTATTGAAATAAACATATTGTTAAGGTAAGCATTTTTCATTACTAAAGTCTATAGTTTTTTTTTTAATTTGTTTAATATATTTTATTATTTGTATTGCCATAATAATTGAATACTTTATTGAATTTTATTGTTATTGTTGAATTTTAATTAGTAATTGAATATATAGGATTAAATTTAATTATTTATCTCAATTTTACTCTATTATTGCATGATATGTGTTTAATTATTTCCATTAATTTTAATTGTTATTTGTATAGATGTTAGGTTATATATAGGATTTTTAAATGGGGTCAATCGGTTGTGGATATTGTCAATATTTGCAGGTTTGAAAACTTTGGGTAGTTTCTAGTATTGGAGAAGTGCTGTCAAATTTTTTTAATAACAGAATTTAATTATGTAATTATTCAAATTAAATTATGTAGACGCATAGAACAAAATCAACAGCTCGTCACTCACATATGGTTGCAACTAGTTCTTCTAGCAGTGAGAATGACTTGTTCTTAGATGTTGATCAAGAAGAGGCACCTAAACCGAATCGCAGTGTTGCCTCTTCCAACGCTGTTGCACAGCGCTAAGGTGGTGTGCCTTCACAACGAAATCAATTCACCCACAAGTACGAGACACATTGGAAGGACGACCTTTCAATATAAGTTTGTTTTGGTTTTTGTTTTATTTTTTAATTATAACATAATTTATTAATAACAAATCAATATTTTATTAATTTAATTTATTTTCAGGTTCACCAACATTGAGGCCGCCTGAGTAATATTATTGGTGTTTAAATCATCGATAATGATTCCAATGGAGTCAGTTTCCAGACATCCTAAATGGAGATCTTATATCAATGCATGGTTTCGAAGATTTCAGGTTGATGTTAATTTCTAATTTTCAGCTTATTTTTTTATAAATTATTATTATAATTGTAAATAAATTATTATTTTTATTTTAAATAAATTATTTATACACAACACAAATTCAAGTGGGACAGCGCGCATGACAATGTTGCGAGGAGGGTGTGAGAAAATCACGTGGTAATTAGGTAACATCGAAAACATTACGATAATTTTTTTTAAAAAAATTATGTTGTAAAATCTAATTTGTCACTATGAAAGTAGGTTGCATGATTTTTTGTGAATCACAAAAAAGGCCAAAAAATACCCGAGAGATAACGGTTTATAAGGCTGGAATGACATGGCGGTTTGGAGGGATTTTAAACCGCCATACATCCCCAAGGATATATGGCTGCAATATATTGAGCACGTGACATCTAAGTGGTTTATATCACGCTCACAATCCAGTGCCGACAACCGGAACTGATAAATTTATGGTTCGGTGACCACGCATACCGGCGGCTCCGTTCTGTTTGTTGAACATGCGAAACATATGGTAAGATTAATTTAAATGAAATATATCGTTAATTTATTTATTGTTAATTAATTAATATTTTTCTTACAGTCTACGTCTCTTGGACGTGAGCCGAGCCCAATGGAGCTGTCTGTATAGACGCACATACAGAGTGACGACTGCTAAAAGAGGGTGTAACAGTTCGTTAACAACTATGCTCAATACTTTGTGATATGCTTGTTCAACATTTTTATTTCGTAAGTTATTATTTTTCTTGAATTGAATATGACGATTTCTTTTTCTATTTTTAGGAGACCTATAATGGTTAGGAGAGAGAGAGATATAAGGACGATCCTTTGACCCATCTGGATTTCAATTCAGATTTGTGGATGGAGGTAGGATTGTCTGGTGGACTCGATAAAAATTGAGTGTATGGGCTCTTCAACACTACGATCGAGAACTTGCAGGCGACCCGTGATGTCTCAACTGTTAGGAGCTCTCAATTAGTATCGAACACCCAATTTAAGGAGCTCGTGGCCTTGCAACAACACACAGTTCATCTCACCGAAAAATACAAGCAACTCTCGGTGAATTATAAACAACTTCATCAAATGATCATTAACATTAGTTCATATATGAGTGATACATGTGTGCTTTTTTTTTTTTTTTTTATGGCCGTTACACACTTGGAACGACCAACCTCCACCATCTCTTCCTCCTTCTCCAGCTCCGTTATTGTTCTAGTTAAATTTTTTTTTGGAAACATATTAAATTTATAATGAATATTTGGATGAATATTATTTAACTTTATTTTTATATTTTTGATGTTTAATACAATTTTATTTGCATAACTGGTTTTTTTACTATTAATGTATATAATTTTATATTATTTATTCTAAATAATTTTTAAATTGTTTTTTAAAAAAACACCACAAACGGATTTACATACAGAATTTTTTCATCGGTATTTTATAGAGAGTTAAAAAATATTTATTAGAAATGCCACAATCACTGACGTCTCCACATACAAAAACATTATGTTGGTATTTTATCGAGAGTTGTAAAAAATTTACTGAAAATGCCACAATTACTAACGCTTTTACATACAGATACTGTCTATCAGCATTTCACCAAGAACTGAAAAATATTTATTACATATGCCACGATCATCGACGAAATATTTCCATCAGAAAATTTCCAGTAGGAATTTTTCTCCTTCTATAAAACAATCAATATTTTTTTATTAACAGAATAAATGATAAAATATGAAATTACCGAAGAATGCTATGCAAACAAACATTGTTCGTTAGGGAGGTAGTTGGTAAAAAATTTACCGATGAAGTAACAATTTTACACTGCCAGATTTGATACATTGATAATTCTGTTAAATGTTGTAGTGTAGGATGCCTTCTTCCTTCACACCTCCATGTGCCATTTTGCTATCATTCACTTTGGTAATTGTGTGTGTGTGTGTGTGTGAGAAATACTATTTAAGCCTTTAAAATCACATGATTTCAAAGATTGGGGGCTACTAAAAAAGAAGGCCAATAAGAGAGAAAAGGGAGGGTTAAAATTGAATCCAATAAGAGAGAATAAAGAGAGCCAAAAGTGAGCCTAAAGGAGGGAGAATGAGGGTCAAAAATAAACCTACAGGAGAGAGGAAGAGGAGGCCAAAATCTAGTCTAAAATGAAGAGAAGAGAAGAGAGGACGAGGGCCATAACCAAGCCTAAAACAAGAGAAGAAAGGGCTCATGCACTGTATATAACATTGCAAACTATTCAAAGTAAGATCTAAGATGACGTTTTAGGGTTAGTTGCCAAAAACTAGACCGATTGATGAAGTGATGAAGACCCGCTCCATGAACGAAGGGAGAAGATAAATATCTTTGTTTTTATGTTTTAAATTTTTTTATATATATATTTTTATTAATTTTAAATTAATATATTTTTTAATTATTTAGATATACTAATATTAAAAATAATTTTAAAAAAATAAAATATATATTATTAAAAAAAATTATTTAAAAAATAACTACTAATTTATTTTCAACGAGCACTGTGATTGACATGACCTTGAAGGATATTAAGCATGGCTCCTGTAGTCTCCCAAGACCAACAGACCTTCCTCTGTTCTTTTTTTATTTTTACAGTTGAATTTGCAGAGGTGACACTGACTTTTGCTGGACTTTTGTGGACTGAGTGAGTCCCCTTTCTTGACTATTTCTGTCACAGTGGTGGGTTGGTGGCAGAACATAATGGAAAAGTTACGTTAGTCCTCCTCTAAAAGATTTGTTGGCTTTAAACCCGTGTCTTGTCTTGTCCACTCAATGATTATTGGTGATGTCATTTCAATTCTGCTTTATAAATTATCAAAATAATTGATCGTATTAATTATTTTTTAAAGTTTTTTTAAAAAATATATTAAAATAATATTTTTTTTATTTTTTAAAAATTATTTTTAAAATTAAATCATAATATCTAAAATATATTAATTTTTTTCAAAAATATTTTTAAAACATAACATTAAATACTATTTATATGTGCTATGCTGAGGGTTTATTTTTATATTATAAATAACATTCCTGTTGCATAAACATTTTTTATTTTTTTAAAAAGAAAACAAGTAAATTACTTGAGTGATTCAACTAAGCTAGAACATTTTACTTTAAGCAGATGATTAAAAAAATAAATAATTATAATAAATAGATAAAATTAAAAAATGATAACAATAACTTGAAAATTGTTTTTCATAAAAAAAAAACAATATAATTTAATTCTCAGTTTATTAAATAAAAAAGGATAAGGCAAAATAAAATAAAATAAAATAAAAACTCGAATTAATTCGGGATAACATGATAATATTGTAATTCAAGAATAAAAGGCGAGCCAACTCGGATTGATCGATTATTTTTTTTTTTTTATTATTTTTCAGTGACTTTCTTTCCTCTCAAATTTTAAAAATTAAAAAGTACAATAAATAAAATTTAAAACTAAAAAAGTGAAACCATCAACACACAAGATTAAAAAAAGACAAACTTTAGAGATCAAATTGTAGCTTTTCACATCCTATAAAGCATAAAAAATAGGTTTTTTTCAAGTGTTTAATCTAGTCCCTATTGTTTCAACTTTTTTAATTAATAAAATCAAATTTTATTTTGTTATGTCAAGCTTTAATTTGATGCGGAATAGTTTATTTTTTCAATCTTGAATACACCATAACACACGAATCACAACAAATTATTATGCCTAAAATCATGTGAACATAATAGAACTTGATTTTAGACATAATAATTTAGTGACCAAAACCTAATAATTGTTCAAAGGACTAGAAAAAGGGATTGATTTAGATAAACTCCAGGCAAGTGCCATGGTCAAAGAAACTTTAATTTATCAAATATTTTTTTGATAAAAAAATAAATATGTAAGCTTTTAAAATGTATTTTTTACAATAAAAATCTTAATTATAAATCAAAAAGCCTATGCTTGTATTTAATTAAATGAAACGAGAACTATTTGTATCAATAAATACAAAAAAAATATATTAAAATGTCTATTTGACTCGCCTAGCTGTAGGACGAATAATTTTTTGCTAACGCAAATGAATTACTATATAGGTATTATTAATGTGTTTTTTGATAACCAATAAAAAATATATTTATGAATCATTAAGTTCATACTATATATAATAAAATATAGTGAATATTATATGTGTTAATAAAAACTTATAAGAATTCAAGTTTATTTTTAACATATTATAAAAATAAGATAATATTTTAATTGTTATATTGACATACCATTTTCGTAGTCTTTGTATAATAATTTTTCAAACAAAAAGTTTAAAGAAAAAATAAAAAACAAATTAGAAAAAAATAAAGATAAAGATAAAAAAATAATATAAATATGCCAAATATAGATTGATAAATATTCCAAGTATAAAAAATATATTTTGTTTTTTTTAAAAAATATAAATATAAAATAAATTAAAAATAATAATAATAAATATATCATGTGTAAAATGATAAAAATTTCAAGTATAATATAAAAAAATTAAGAAAAACTTGTTTTTTTAAAAAATTAGAAATTACAAATTTGTCTCCAGTATAGTAAAAAAAAAAAGTTGGAGAAAATCCAAATTGGGCCATTTCTACAGTAATTATTTTAATGTCTTTTACTGCATCACCATGCATTTAATAGAGAGTTATATGCCTGTGATTTTGTACCTACCAGCAACCCACCCAGACCCACCCACCCACCACCGTGTAATGTCTCCATTCTCCAACGTTCAAGGTTCAAACACAACAATAATGGAAGTGGCCAAACCCCATTACTTTCTTTGCTTACTTTCTGTCATTATTTTAATAGCATAAATAGAAGACTGACCCCACAAGCTAGCTCTTTAAGAAGGTGCTAATGGCATGATCAGCCTAAGCAAAACCCCTCAACTAGCTAGCCAGCAAAGATCTGTCCTCCTTTTTGTCTCTCATCTCTCAAAAAATGGTTCAGGGAAGAGGCAGTGCAATGGTGGCGACAGTCGCAGTTACGCTGTGCTTGCTGCTGCTCCATTTTGATATGGCTCAGGCAGCAACCTACACGGTTGGAGGCCCTGGTGGCTGGACCTTCAATGTTTCTGGCTGGCCTAAAGGAAAGAGTTTTAAAGCTGGTGATATACTTGGTAAGTAGAAAAGCAACGAATAAATTAAAGTTTTTTGTTTTTGTTTTCTGGAAAATGAAGCCAGAGAAATGAACTGGTAACTATATGTTCTTGTATATCTTGCAGTATTCAATTACGGCACTGCAGCCCACAATGTTGTCGCTGTGAACAAGGCTGGTTACAGTTCATGTACGAGCCCTAGAGGTGCCAAGGTTTACACATCGGGAAAGGATCAGATCAAGCTCGTGAAGGGACAAAATTTCTTCATCTGCAGCTTCGCCGGACACTGTCAGTCTGGAATGAAAATAGCTGTTAATGCCGTGTGAGATGGCGGTGTTGGGGGATGTGGATAATCAGAGATGAGCCATGAGATTCAGAGATCTTTTCCTTTTATGTCTTGATATATATATATATATATATATATATACGCAACTCTCTGCCTTGATTACTGCATGTGCTAGCGTGTTGATCAGTGGCTAGCTACCCCTTGTACTAGTTAATTTATTACTAACATATAAAAGGAATAAACAAGAAATAATGTTGCTGCTTTTCTTCTGTTGGTGCTTAAATTCTTTATTTTTATTGAGTTTATGATTTTTTTTTAATTAATGATATATATGTTATGTTACAAACCGTGATAAAGTTCTCCAGTGGCAAAACTCAATAAAAATATAGCATTTAAGTACTGTTGCCTCAGGAGAATTATAGCTCTTTAAATCAGTACTTTCTCCATCCAAGTGTACTAGTCTTCTATCATGTTCATCCTCCCTGCTAACCATCAGAAAGATTAAAAACATCCTAGCTGCATCCCTATGGAAAGGGACTTCACTAGAATCTGCTAGAGCTAAAGCAACCTGTTACATAAAATATTTGTACTCGAGACTTATTAGATTTTGGTTCAATGGTTATTTATTATTCAAAATAAACATAAAAAAAATACATACATTAGCAAAATTTTAAGCTGTATAATATATTAAAACTTAATGAGTTTTTCACCTTCTTGAGGCTTATTAGCTAACAGACCCCCTCTTAACCACAGGTAGGGAAAAAAAAACAGTTTTTAATCAATCAAATAATAAAAAATCAACCTAGAATAAAATAAAATTGTCTCTATCTACTTTTAAAGGTGATTTTAGGGATCCAAAACACCTAAATAAATCTTATCTTGTCAAATAAAATTTATTGACATTAAATAACTATTTTAACCATTGAAAAATTGAGAAACTACGACTCTTTTATTTATTATTTTTTGGTGACTTTCTCTCACTTTTCTCAAATCTAAGGACGAAGATGTGAGCAAAATGAAGTTTTGTATATAAAAAAATCAAACTAAAAGGACCAAAAATGAATTATGCTAGACTATATGCACAAAAAAGTTACAAAGTTTCCCCTTAAACATTTTTTAAAAACCCTTCAATTTTTTCTCGCTAAGCATGTAACAAGAAATATAAGATCGAGTTCAAAGAAGATTGCCCATACGTAATTCAAGTTGAAAAGCACATAATCTTTCTTTATTTAATGACTTTGTAAAAATATCCACAATTTATTTCTTCGTTACAACAAACTCAAGAGTAATATCACTTTTTTTTAATATGACCACTATTGCACATGTGGCATTCCGACGATGATTATATTAAATGAGAATTTTATTGTAATGGATAGAAAGAATAAGGAATTTTTATCCTTTATCATTAAAAAAAATAAAAAGATGGAGTCGTCATCTACTATTTTGATCATTAAAACCCCTAATTGATTTTAGAATTTGGGTAAAAGAATTAGTTGTGTATAGGAAAGACATATCATCCCTAGTAAACCTTATCTAAAGTAAGCTACGTTGTTTATTTATACGAGTCATGTTTCTATACATTGGTTTGTCCAAAGTCTAAGAAAAGTCCTCAATAAAAAGGTTTTTATCTTATAAAGTTAAAACCTAACCATTTTAAATCACAAAAAAATAAAATTAAAATTAAAGGTGTATTCTTGTCAATTCATTTAATTTAATACCATGAATATGCATTACTTTATAAAATTCATGTCCTAACTATTAATTAAACAAATAGATTTTTATATTGTTTTTTAAATTTTGATTAAATTCTAATGGATAATCACAAATATGTTGTAATACATATATATTGATTTTTTTTCAAGTATGATAAAAATGCAATTTGTTTTATGAATTATGCATGAAGATTTTAAAATTTGGTTGTATGCACATAAAATAAAATACACGCGTGCGCGCATATATATATATATATATATATATATATATATATATATATTATTGCTTCTAATAATTCACACAATGTTTTTATGGGAATTTGGGCATTGTGAATTATGCACAAAGATAATCACAAACATGTTGTGAAACATTTTTTTTTTTTGAATTTGTCTTTATTTTTTTCAATATATTTTTTTCTTGAAATTTTGAAGAAAAAATAGGTATATTTAATATCAGGTCTTGACCTTACAATGCAATTTTACAACCCAAATATTAAATAAAATAATTGGAAAATACGTGAGGGTCCCATAAATAATTTTAAAATGATCTTTGAATTTTCTTTAGAATTTTTAGAAACTATTTGATGTCTGTTTGACAAAACAATAAAAAATAAGAAAATAAATATTGCTAGAAAATTGATATGGCATGTTTTCCAAACACACCATTAATTAAAAATCATAGGTTTAAAAATTTTTCTAAAGGCTATTTTTGACAAACACACCTTAAAAACAAAAAAAATGACATTTTTTTTCTTTGAGAATTTTAAGTCAACCAATCTCTACATTAACATAAATGGACTCATCTCAGCCATGTGGGTTAGGCTTCTTGGCCCAAAGAGCCAAGCCTAAAAACATAACTGGAAATTAGAAAGGAAATAGCAAAGATTAAAAAAATATTTGAATTTAATCAAAAACTCGAGGAATACTCGAATCAACCTAGAAATGTGATTTTAAAAACAAACCATATTAGATCAAATTCAAAGCATAGATATGTTTGAAAATAGCATTCAAGCAATTTTTTGGGGCTAGATCATCACAAAAATCAAACAAAAGTCATAATTACTTGATTTTATGCAAAATATGAACCAAACATCATAAATCATTAAATCAATGTTTTTAAGCCATGAAAACCTTATATTAAAGGTCAAAAAGCATGCACGCACATGTAAGAACCATCAATCGACTAAAATGGCACAAAAATCAATGACCTAGGTAAAGTTCATCCAAAAAATATCAACCTATAAATGTTAGCAAATCTAGAAAACTATAATAAAACCTAGAAAAGCAAACTAAACCTAGCAAACAAAGCTTAAGCATGTTTAAAACAACATGTTAGAATCATCAAAACAATTAGAAAACAAAAATCAATAGAAAAAACAGTAAGCAAAGTACATGTGACAGCAAGTAAACATAACATTCTCTATGTATAAACATTATTCTATTGATTAAAATCATTGTTTTAAAGCTTAAACAATATGTCTACAACTTCAGCAAACCCAACAGTATAACTTAAAACAACCTAAACTACAACAACTTCAATACCTAACACCTATTACCATAACTTCAAAAAAAAAAAAAACAAAAAAAACCTAATATCAAAGCATGTAAAACATCATTTTATACTAACATTTAACACTTCAATGAACAAATCTAATCATTCAAACGAGTTTCAAACAAAACACGCACACGCACATGCATTAAATCATGTCACAACTAATCATTTGAAAAAGATTAAATAAAGCACCGAATGCATCAAAACTAACAAAAAGCTAAAAAAAGAATGCATAATGAACATTTAACACAAATATCCAATAAGCAAAATGAAAAAGAAGGGAGTGTGCTCATTGAGCTCCACCCCTTTATCACAGTTTAAGGAATACCTTAACAATGTTGCTTCTTTGCTTGGAATTTCTTGCTTCTTCTTTAAGCTTCTAGTCCTCTAGTATTTGTGCTTTTACTCTTTGACTCAAAAGCTTTGCTTTGTACCTCTTTCTTTTCCCTTCTTGTCAATATTCTATAAACTTTATATTAAGAGACTTTTGGTTATTTTATAGTAAAAGACTTTTTGTTCATCTATTAACTTTTTTGTTAATTTCCAAGATCCTATTTTTGATAGCTATTATGGTTAAAAACTTAATCCTAACTAGTCACATAAATTGGAGTCTATGAAAAACATTTATATGGCCCAAGAAGGTTGATCAAGCCTAAATTCAAAAATAACTTTAGAAC
>JAAWWB010002346.1:0-24999 GCA_018804465.1 Populus tomentosa
TAAGAAAAAAAATCAATGAAGAAAAACATAAGACCAAGGACCAGCCTCTCAAACCAGAAGAGAAAACTAGTGGTTGCTAACCTTCATTAACATTGGAAAGTTCTCCAGTTTTTTCCTCCACCTAAGAACTATCAAACACCCATAAGCCTCAACCTCTTAAATTTCAATACTAGTAACCATATTCCCTTCTCCCTAGTTGAACAAAATGGCTCTACCACAAAATTAATTCTTTTATACATTATTTTAGCAAAATTAGAATCTTTCCTAACCTTAATCATCTCCTATCACTACCACCATTAATCACATACCTAAGTAACCCACCACTGCGACTATTTTTTAGTCTTTATCAACCTTTACTGCTTTTCCTCCAAACCCAATAACCACTCAAACCGCCACCAATAACCAAACTTTCTCCATCACAAATTAAAGCCCTTTCTTCATCGTGACCGCCAACCATACTGACACTAACAACCCCTTTCATAGAGCCACCAACACCATTATATACAACCATTTGCTAGTCCTTGACCATTGACCGCTGCTAATCAAGCTTATTATCACCAACAAAACATGAAAGATGAAGAACATGCTTATCATGATGCCAATTTCCAAGAAAAGTTGGACTTCATGAAGATTAACATAACTCACATCACTTGCTTGCTTGAGAAAACGCTCAATCTTTGGTGAAACCCGTCCAATAAGCTTTTGACATTTACCCAAACACAAACAACAATTTAGCCTGAAGAAAGGATGGGTGTACAAGGTTTGGAACCCTAATACAATATGATATTTGTACAATCATTAAAAATTATATCAACCTTAGCAGTCATAGATGCATTCACCAATGAATCCCACAAAAAAGTCTTTTAAGGACATTGATTATGATAAGATAGAAGCATTAGAAATAAGAGTAAAGGTTATCAAGGGTGTGGACTTATATGACCTATACAGGCTGCTGAAATGTGTCTAGTCGCAAACCCGGTAATACCAAAGAAGTTCCATGTACATGAGTTTATAAAGTACATCAAAATTTAGTGTCTTGTCACTCACCTCAATTTTTATTGCAATAAGATAACTAAAGTAGTGCATGATGATAAATTATTGATGCACTTCTTTCAGGACAATTTGAGTAGGGCAGCATTGAGCTAGTATACGAGACTAGATAACATAAAGATCAAACAATGGAAAGACCTTGTGGATGCTTTTATCAAATAGTAGAAATACAATATGGATATCGTCATTGATAAATCAAGTTTGTCTCTTCTAGAGAAGAGAGACAAAGAGACCATGAGAGAGTATGCTCAATGATGGAGGGACTTAGTTGTATAGGTACATCTACCACTTCTAGATAAGGATATGATCACCTAATTTGCAAATACATTCAAGGTGCTATACTAAGAGCATGTGATGGGTAGTTTAGCGCAACAATTTACTAACATTGTAGCCATGAACGAGCATATAGAGCAAGGGATAAGGAGTGGTAGAATCTTTACGCTCACTGAGAAAAAGGGTTTTATAGGAAAAGGAAAGATGTTGATCATATTGAGGGTAGCTAAATAGAAAAAAAGAACCATTTCCAAAACTACAATCCTCTAAACTTTTCATCCCAGATTGCCAACAATAATTTCAACTCATCTTTTCCTGTAAAAAAGCATGAAACCCAAGCAACCAAATCATCAACTAAGTTGAAAACCACCAAAATAAATTGCTAAAGAACTATGAATAACTACCTTGCTGTCATAGTATGAGATGTATCTAAGACTATTGAGCACTGGATAACTATCTCTAGTACCACTCACGCCACTGTAGTTACCCTATCTTAATTGGTACAAATAAAAACTCACCTTTAAGCATCACACTGGTTTCACTTAACATAACATCAATACCTATAATGCCTTTAAGAAAAAGCTCATGTAGTTAACCTAACTTGGGTGGATAACATTTGATGAGGCCCCAAATATAAATATAAATCCTCTATCCAATCATGTCACAAGTGGTGGATCAGTAAATGCATTAGCAATGAAAGACCCAAAGAGCTTAAAGGTGTCACTGAATAGGATTTATAAAATGTTGGTAGAAGCTCGATACGAGAAGGGTAGTTATGAAGAAGTATCAACAAGAAGGAATTTTTGTAGGTATCATCATGAGAAAGGCCATATGATCAACTAATGTGAAGGCTTCCACATTAAGGTAATACGAATATTGACTCAAGAAACTCGTATAACTGATGGTGTGATAAACAAAGAAATGTTCATGGTAGATGAACTTAGTAGAAACAAGAAAGTCTACTAGGTGCAATTCATTATATAAGGACTATCCAAATTGATTCTATCTAAATCAACAGTGGTAGGTAAAAAAAACTACAATGCCTTACCATATAACTATAGGTAATCCTTTGAGAGAATGTAATCATCGCATGTTTTCCAAGTAGAAGTTAGAGGCTTGACCTGTAGCGGAAAATGATTTACCTCAGAAGAGCCTGAGAAACAAAGGAAGATGAAATGAAAAGAAATAATTGATTTGACAAAAAAGTGAACAAACCCTTCACTGAGAAAAAGACCAATGAGTTCCTAAAGTTGATAAATATAATGATTATTGTTTTGTTAAGTAGTTTAATAAGACTCTTATTAGAATATCAATGTTGTCATTACTTTTGAGCTTCAACCACTTAAAAAAGCTCTGTAAAAGGTGTTGAACGAGCCGTATGTGCCTCAAGATATCAACAAAAAAACCATGAAACACCTAATAAGGAGAATCCAGACCTCAAATTATCTGTACTTCACTAAAGATAAGTTGAAATTTTGGTGGTACTAGGAATAACAGACAAATGTACATCACAATACAATGCAAAGATGTCATAATAGGAAAAGTACTGATTGATAATGGTTTGACATTAAACATGCTGTTAAGACACATGTTAAGAGAGATTCTCGTTGATGAGTCACATATAAGACCATGTATCATAATGGCAAGAACATATGATGGCTCACCAAGACAAATAATCGAGACCTTAGAATGGAGCTTTATGTGGGGTCACAAGTGTTTTTGATGACAATACAGGTAATGGATACTCATCCTTTCTATGATATGTTATTAGAAAGATCATAGATCCATGTGGGTAGAGTGGTTACCTCCACCTTGCATCAATGCTTAAAATATATTATGAATGAGATGTTGGTAATTGTCAAGGTCAAAGAGATAGTTTCCATGATAAAGAATACAATTGTACTATCTGTTAAGGTTGAAGATTATAGGGATAAGAACATTCACACTTTTGAGATCATGAACATTGAGTGGGTTCCACAAGTTACAATGTTGAGAAAGCTAAAAATTTTGGAAGTAGTAAGGATGGCTACTAATTGCTTCCTTAAACATGAAATTCTCTTTCAGTTTAATTCTGACCTAGGATGTCAGAGCAAGTCAATGTGATTAAATTAAAATGTGTTTATAAGAGATTTGAGCTCGAATATAAGCCTATAAAAAATGACTACATGCGGGTCACTAGGATTAAAAGGGAAGCCATAATGACATAAATTAAAGGAAATGAGTCTGATAAGGAAGAGCTTATCATCTTGGCACTCTAAATGACCTTCCTAAGACTTACAAAGGTGATAAGATCTAGCATAGCAGACCTTCACATTACTATGTTAAAATGTGAAAACAAGGAACATATGATAAAATTAAGGTCAAAGCAAAAGACGAGATCCTATTGCAACAGTCTATTCACACCGTTAATGAAATCCCAGTAAAAGCCTTTGTCAGGAAGTTGGTCAGTAGGGAATCATACCAGAATTAAATGGAGCTTGTTCTAGTTGTGTTTAAAAAAAGGTAATTATTCACCATGCTTTTTGACGTGTTTTGTCTTGTTGTGTTTTGTTGTTTCTACATGTTTCTGGTTTCGAAGGCAAATTGGCTCATGATACCATAAGACTTTCTTTATCAATAAGCCTTCTTATTTTTAATGAGACCATGCATTTCTTGTGTCCAAAATATGTCCTTGTTTTCTTTTATTTTTCATACAAATGACACACTTACACGAGCACTCCATACATTTTCAGGAATCCTAAAAGTGAATCTTCCACCAATCCACAAACCCATTACATTGAGAATAATTGACCAAACATTGATAACATAATCGCAATGGGTGGTGAAAATTGAGAAGAAGATAACATAAAAAAGTTTACTAGGTTGGTAAAAAAAATCTGAGAAAACTTGGAAACCCACTAATAAAGAATTAGAAGTAATAAATTTGGGTACCAAACAAGATAAGAAAAAAAAATTAAAGATTGGTACATTTATTATAACTAAGGAAAGGGATGGTTTGGTTGCTTTGTTGTAAGAGTATGCAGATGTCTTTCCTTGGACTTACACAAACATGCCTAGATTGGATATTGACATTATGGTACATCAGATTCCCTTGATGGAAGAGAATGTGTCTAGATGTGTTGCTTAAAGTGAAAGAAAAAATATAGAAGCATTGAGATGCATGATTCCTAGATGTGGTCTATTATCCTTAATGGGTGGCTAATATAGTTTTTATTCCCAGGAAAGATGGAAAGATAAGGACATGTATAGATTATAAAGATCTGAACAAAGCTAGCTCAAAGGATGACTTTCCTCTACCCCATATAAACGTCTTAGTCAACAATGCTACAAAGAGTGCCATGTATCATTCATGGATGATTATCGGGATATAATCAAATCAGGATGACCAAGGAAAACAAAGAGAAAACTACCTTTTTCATATATTGGGGAACCTTCTGTTATAAGGTAATTCCATATGGATTGAAGAATATATGAGCCACTTTTCAAAGGAAAATGATCACCTTATTCAATGATATAATGCACTAAGAAGTAGAGGTCATACTTACCAAATAAAAAGAAAAGATTATGTGCAAGTATTAAGGAGATTGCTCGAAAGGTTGTAAAAATTCCAATGAAAATTAAATCCCACAAAGTGTTCATTCGGGGTAAAAACAAGAAACCTGTTGGGCCTCATAGTAAGCAGTCGAGGAATAAAAGTTGATTCGAACAAAGTAAAGGCAATCCAAGTTTTCTTGGCCACTTGAATTATGTAGCCCGATTCATATCCCAACTTACGATGACGTGTGAGTTGATATTCTAACTGATTAGAAAGAAAAACCTCAGGGTATGGGTTAATGATTTCCAATAAGCCTTTGACAACATTAAGAGATATTTACAGAACCTGTCGCTGATAGTACCCCCTATATTAGAAAGACCTTTGATTCTATACTTGACGGTGACAGAAACAACCATAGGGTTCGTGCTAGGCTAACATGATGAATGAGGAGGAAAGAACAGACCATTTACTACTTGATCAAGAAGTTCAATGATTATGAATCCCAATATACTATAATAAAAGGTTACGTTGTGCATTGATTTAGAGTGAAAAAAGACTCAGGTAGTATATATTGTATTACACGACCTGATTGATCTTATAATTGGATTCACTTAAAAACATTTGTGAAAAGCCCTATTTGTCAAGTAGAATAGTAAGGTGGAAAGTGATGTTGGTGGAATACGATGTTGTCTATATAACAAGGATGTAAAAGGGAGCATGATTCTTAACCATTTAGCAGATAATGTTGTGGAAGATTATGAGCCACTAAATTTTGACCTTCTCGATGAGGATGTATGTAACGACTTGAAATTTCCATGTAACTTTCATACTTATAATCATCATGTCTGAGTATAATGGGGTATTTTTTATGTGCAATCTGTCTAACAATACATCCCATTATTGATTCTTTGGTTTACCAAATTTACAGCAAAGTTTCCCTTATAACTTATACATTTTCTCAATTCTTTTCTTATCCTCTTTGGTAACACAATATCAAATAACTCTATTAAATACACGCAGTAGCCTTCGACCACCCACCAATTCGATTGTTTCTTTATTTGATTCTTTCACATCACTTCTCACAATTTATCTTATATTCTTTCTATTTTATATTTACTTAAAACATACGTGTGATGAATACACACACACACACATAATAAAAGAGATGCAATAACTAAATGCTTGAAATACAATTATACGATTTAGTACTTTTCAAGGTGAAGTTATTAGCACAATTTTAAGTATTCATAGTACATAAAATAAGTACCTAACAAAATTATAAATAGTGAAATGACATAATCACTGCTGACCCATTTTATGACATAGACCTACAACATATAGAGCATTGTAAGAGTTATTAGTTGTCAAGAAGACTTATATTCATGATTTTTTTATAAGGGAAATGAATCATTATGTCTATTAGCATTTTTAACAATCTTGCTCAAAACATTTAACTCAAGTTCAATAATACTTCAACTCATATGACAATACTCATGCTCATTGTTGTTACTTATTTTTGGACCCCACGTGCTTAAGATGGTGTGTACCCCTTTTGAACCAAGTGCAGGAGTGGAGCTCATGTTTGATGGAAAATTTACAAAAACAGAGGAGAAAGAAATATTTTTTCGAACCTTGTTTGAGCTGTTTTCTACTCTTTTTATCCTTCCCTTTGCTGCCAAAAGGGTCAGGTTTTTTTAGGCTGATAAGGAGTCTTAACATAAATCCCTCAGAATTTTCATTTTAAAAAAAAACTGATTCTGCTGCTGTCGTAATTTTTTATTCCAACTTAGGCTCTGATTTTGACTTCGTTTCGTACGATATCTGACAATCCTAGCTATATTCTGTTAGTCATGACATGTTGAAAAATTGACCTACACCTTCATTGGGTCTTAGGGATCACTATTCTTAGGACAGACTCTCAGTTAGATTTGGATGCTTGGCATTGTAAGATCTTGCTAGATTGTGTTATCTAAATTTTTTTTTTATCTCATTTTGAATACTTCATCAAAGTTGTAGTATGGGAAAAGTAGATGAATTTAGGCTATTGAATTCCTTGATTTCGATATTAGAAGCTCAAGATATTCCTGTTTGAAATCTAGCATGAAAACATAGAATCATGCCGCGAGAAGGTTTCCAGTCGAGTTTGGTTGCAATTCTATTATTCAAAATGAATTTATCTCATTTTTTATCCTTCATGAAAGTTGTAGCTATACAAGTGTAGATTAATTAGGGACTTTTGAATCACTTGATTTCGATATCAAAAACTCATAATATTCCTGTTTGAATATCTGACGTAAAAGTAGAGAATTCTGCCACGAGAAGGATTCTGACCTGAGTTTTTCACTGAAGACTCTATTTCCATCACAAATTTTGTTGATAAATTCTTAGGTCATACTCTCAGTCATATCAAAATGCTTGAAATTGTCAGTTTCTAAATTAGATCAGGAGACCCTTTTTGACCAACCAGAATACTGCTAGATTTTGTTCTCTTAAACGATTTTATCTCACTTTGAATCCTTCATCAAAGTTGTAGTCCTGGACGTGTATATAAATTTGGGCTTTTGAATCCCATGATTTCGATAATAGAAGCTCAAGATAAACTTGGAAATGCGTCTTTTCTTTTGCTCTAGATATTTGGTTTCTCTTTGAACAAAAGGTGCCATGCTTGCTCGCTGTTCTTTCCCTGATTTTGAGTCGGATTATTGTTGACGTTAAAGCTGTGTGCACCTGTTTCTTGTTCTATTGAGGGATTGTGAGTTTTGAAGGTCTTCATTGTCCCTTTCCTCTGTTTGCATGAGTGTCACCTGGCCATAAAATGTTGTATAGGAAATGTTGTGGCTTATAGGCGTGTTTTTACTCAGAGGAGAAAATAAAATAAAACGTGAGGGAGGGTACTTTTCAGTTAAGGGACTTTGTGTTTTTTTGTTTCGACAGGTTCTTGGTCACACTTTTCCTCTTTGTTTATTGTTAAAAAGAAATGAGATAGCAAACACATTTTTTGAATCTTAGCATATCCTATATGTTCTCTTCTTTTATGTGAAATGCGCATGACAAGTTCATGTTGTATATGTTGTATCACACTACGTAGTTAATTTTCAAATTAGACCTATTGAGGTGCATTTATGAAAAGTCCTATCTATCGAGTCGAATTCTAAGGTGGCAAGTTCTATTGGCTGACTATGACATAGTATATATGACAAGGAAAGCCGTGAAATGGAGTGTTATTGTTGATCACCTGGATGACCATGCTATGGAAGATTATGAGCCATTAAACTTTGACTTTCCTGATGAAGATGTGCTCAGTTTGGTGGATTATATATTTTGATAGTGCTATAAATGTATGTGGTAACAAAACGGGTGCAATGATAATCTCTTTTAATAAGAAACAGTATCCGATTTCAGTTAAGTTACAGTTTGGGTGCAATAACAACATAGGAGTATGGAGCTTGCATTCTCGTTTTAGAGGTGGCATTGGAGTTGAATATTAGAAAGATAGATATGTATAGAGACTCAATTTTGATTATTTACCAAGTGAAAGGAAAATGGCAAACCAAGGACGAGAGGTTGAGACCTTACTAAGAATACCTATCTAAATTGGCTAGAGAATTTGAAGAAATAAATTCCACCCATCTAGGAAGGGAAGTAAACCATTTTGCTGACACTTTGGTCATGCTAGCTTCTATGGCTAGAATAGACTTTGGGCATAAGGTACAGTCGGTACACATTGATATCAGAAATAACCCATCTCATTGTTGCTCAGTTGAAAAAGAAATAGATGGAAACCCTTTGTACTATGATATCAAGAATTTCATCCAAAACTAGACATATCCCATAGAGGCATCCAAAATCGATAAGAAGACTTTGAGGAGGTTGGCTATGGATTTCTATCTTGATGGGGAAACTTTGTTGCGATGTTTGGATGACGTGGAGGCAAAAAGTTGTAAAGAAATTTATGGAAATAGATTTGATCTATTGACGTGGTCCACTAGAAAAGATTATAACTAATAATGCCTAGAACTTCAATAGCAAGATGATAATAGAACTCAATGCTAAATGAAAAATCAAGCATTCCAATTCCTCGCATAGGCTAAAGATGAATGGCGCTGTAGAAGTTGTTAACAAAAATGTCAAGAAGAGGATTATTTAGAAGATGGTAGTGACCTACAAGGATTGGCATGAGATGTTGCCATTTGCCCTTCACACGTACTGCATCGCAGTCCGAACCTTAATAGGAGCAACCCCGTATACATTGGTATATGAAATGGAGGCGGTGATGCCTTTAGAAGTGGAAATCCCCTTCTTGAGAGTATTGATAGACTCTGAGCTAGAAGAGGTAAAATGAGAAAAGGTTAGATATGAACAGCTGAATCTAATTAGTGAAAAGAGAATAACTGCAATTTGTCATCATCAACAATACCAAAAAGAAGGATGACCAAATTATAGGACAAGAAGGTTCAACCTTGAGGATTCCACGAAGGAGATCTTATATTAAAGAAAATATTGCCTTTACTAGGAGAAGATCAGTAAATGGGCACCAAACAATGAAGGCCCTTACGTGGTAAAGAAAGTGTTCTCGAGAGGAGCTTTATTATTATCTAGAATGGATGGAGAAGATATAGTTAGACTTATGAATGCTAACTCTATAAAGAAATATTATGCTTCCCAATCAATAAAATAAAGTTTGGTCATGAATTATCTCTATAAAAAACCTTTTTCTTCATAAAGCACATGATCTCATAGCATTTGAAATCTTTTACTTAAAAGAACTATTTTTACGCATGACTAAGGAGATGACTCCATCAATTCCCAAATTGGAGGGAACCAAACCAAATTTACACACCACACTGGGGATAAAAAAAAAACAGCACATAGAGGTCTATAGTAAGCCAAAGCCCAAAGGGATATCATCATAAAACTTCTGAAATGCCTTTTATGAGAATGGCTTAAAACAAAATACAGTGATTGCATTAAAAGTTTTGGTTTTCATGAACAAAACCAGATCTTTTGAGTTTTCCTTTGAAAATAATTTCTTAAAAATGGAAAAGGCAATTAAAACATCGACAAAAGTATAATAAAAATAATACTTAATGGAGCAAGAAAAGGCCCCATAAAGAACCGGAGATCTCTTCACCAAGAGGATAGGAAGTATAGTATGTGGAGCATATTTCGGTTCAAGAGGACGAGTTAGACAAACAATTGGAAACAGAAGCTTAAGAAGTCTACAATAGAAAAGGGGACCTATGTTTACAAAATATGTACAAAAAAAAAAAAGGAATGCTATATTGTCATAACTCTAACTTGGTAGGAGAAGGTGTAATGAAAGCCAAATAGTTCCAAGTTTTTGGGAAACCATTGAGGTACAAAATCTCAGGTCAACGGAACTATGAAAAAAAAAAAGGAATTGTGAATCAGCACTACTTCATTTCCTCGAGGTAAGATGTTTTCTTTTGAAGTTTGAGATGGGTAGGTCACCCAATTTTGATACCATTTCTTAGAAAAGTATTTAGTTTTCTAAGAATTTTAAGATGGGCGGGTCACCCGATATTGACACAATTTCTTAGAAAAACATGGAGTTTTCTAAGAATGGAGTTTTCTAAGAATTTTAAGATGGGCAAGTCACCCGATATTGAGACCATTTCTTAAAAAAACATGGAATTTTTCTAAAAAATCTTAAGATGGGCAGGTCACTCGATATTGAGACTATTTTTTTTAAGAAAAAGCATGGAGTTTTCTAAAAATCTTAAGATGGTAAGGTCACCCGATATTAAGACCAATTTTTTTTAGAAAAAGCATGGAGTTTCCTAAGAATCTTAAGATGGGCAGGTCACCTAATATTGAGACCTTTTCTTAGAAAAACATGAAGTTTTCTAAGAATTTTAAGATAGATAGGTCACCCAATATTGAGACCCTTTCTTAGAAAAGTGTAGAGTTTTCTAAGAATGTTAAGATGGGCAGGTCATCAGTTATTCAGATCGTTTCTTAGAAAAGCATGGAGTTTTTCTAAGAATTTTAAGATGGGTAGGTCACCTAATATTGAGACCATTTCTTAGAAAAGCATGGATTTTTTTTACAATTTTAAGATGAGTAGGTCACCCAATATTAGGACCATTTCTAGAAAAAAAAACATGGAGTTTTTCAAGAAATCTTAAGATAGGCAGGTCACCTGATAGGGAGACCATTGTTTAGGAAAAGCACCAAGTTTTATCATGATCAGGTAATTTATTTTTACAACACTTACTACGCTAAACACTTGACAAGTCTTGGCATCATAAGCATTGTAAAGAAGGGGTAGCTATTGTTACTCATTGTTGGACCCCACGTGCTAAAGATGGTGTGTACCTCTTTTGAACAAAGTGTAGGAGTGTAGCTCATGTTTGATGGAAAATTGACAAAAATAGAGGAGAAAGAAATATTTTTTCGAACCTTGTTTGAGTTGTTTTCTACTCTTTTTATCCTCCCCTTTGCTACCAAAAGAGTCAGGTTTTTTTAGGTTGATAAGGAGTCTTCGTATAAATCCCTCAGAATTTGCATTTTAAAAAAAAACTGATTCTACTACTGTCGCAATTTTTTGTTCCAACTTAGACTCTAATTCTGACTTAGTTTCATACAATATCTAACTATCCTAGCTATATTTTGTCAGTCATGACATGTTGAAAATTCACCTACACCTTTATTGGGTCTTAGGGATCACTATTTTTAGGATAGACTCTCAGTCAGATTTGGATACTTGGCATTGTCAGATCCTGCCAGATTGTGTTATCTAAATTTTTTTTTATCTCATTTTGAATACTTCATCAAAGTTGTAGTATGGGACACGTAGATGAATTTAGGCTTTTGAATTGTTTGATTTTGATATCCAAAGCTCAAGATATTCATGTTTGAAATCTTGTATGAAAACATAGAATCCTACCGCGAGAAGGTTTCTAGCCGAGTTTGGTTGCAATTCTGTTATTCAAAATGAATTTATCTCATTTTTTATCCTGCATGAAAGTTGTAGCTCTACAAGTGATTAGTACTTAAAAGTGCATTTTTATCAAGGTTTTATATCATCATTTTGCACTTGAAGTATCAATAACTCCTTAACTAAAGCATGTTTTATAATAACATACCTAATAATATAAGATACCTTTAATTTATGGTAAATGTTTATCTTAAATACAGGCCTATCATATAAAGAAAGGATTGATTGATGAGTTTAAGTATTGAAATTGAAAAGACAAAGAGAGGGCCAAACTTAGAAAAGAGATGTTGGTGCCATCCAAACTGGAGCACTGTTCGGTAATTGGGTCATATCTTAAGTTAGTCCAAATGACCTTAATTTTTTGGATAGATTCGGTAAGACATATGCCTATAAATTTCATGTGGGGTCCAAGATTTAAAAAGACCATTTTCAAGTCCAAATTATAGCAACAACGGAGAAGTCCGAATGTCCTGCAACCCAAATACTGTTTAGTGTTTAGCCTATATCTCGAGTTCTAGAAGTCCAAATGACCTATTTTTTTTCCCTGGAAAGATAAGACAATTCCTAGAACTTTCATGGTACAAGTGGTTCTAGTTCTAGTTCTAAATTTTGGCCTATAAAAAGAGGCATTTTCCATGCATTTAGGGCTTGGTTGTTCAGATCAAGAACTTTCTTTTGCTCTTTCCCTTTATATATATATATATTTTTAATTTTTAAGTTTTGCTTTCATTAATATCTTGTTTATGCTTTGCATTTCATTTTCTTTACTTAGCTAACTTGTATCTTATTTATGTTCTTATTTTGTTTATTTATGTTTATCTTCTTCATTATGTTTAGCTAAGTTTATTATGTCAAGGTGAAAAGGTTACACTAAAAATGTAAGAATAAGTATAATGTAAACTCAATATCGACCTTAATGTTTAATATTAACATGTCTTATCTTTTTATCTTACTAATTCTTAATACCTTGCTTGTTAAATGGTCAATCTAGATTTGTGTTGTATAACACTTGGTACAACAAATGCTCGGTACTCTCATAGCCCAACCGTATGGTATAATCTGCACCTGTGCTATGAAAGGAACTTGATTTGTTGTTAACATAAGTTAGCATCATGAATTCCTGACAATATTTAAAAGTTTGGTGTTATTTAAATAAGATAATTAATATGATCATGTTAATAATTTATAATGAGCTATTAATGACAAATCATTCGATCATAATCTCCTTTGTGTGTGGTTTTCATTTGAATAATAAGAGTTTATATTATACTTGTTTGAAATACCATTAGTGGATCCTCTAACCTTGACATTTGTTTTTATAATTGTTTAATCCTTACATTAATCTTCCATCTCAAAGTTCTCATCAACTTCTTCTTCTTCTTCATTATTACTACTACTACTACTACTACTACTACTACTACTACTACTCTTATTCTTGTTGTTGTTGTTGTTGTTGTTTATAATTTATACAATTAACCTCCATGTGGTTCGACCCCGGTCTTGCTGATTATTTATTACTTTGACACTCCTGTACTTAGGAGAAAATATCAATCTTTTGGTCGTGTCAAAAAGTGTAGATGAATTTGGGACTTTTGAATCGTTTGATTTCGATATTAAAAGCTCATAATATTCTTGTTTGAATATCTAACGTGAAAGTATAGAATTTTGCCGTGAGAAGGATCCTAACCCGAGTTTTGCACTGAAGACTCTATTTCCATCACAAATTTTGTTGATTTGTTCTTAGGTCATACTCTCAGTCATATTGGGATGCTCGACATTGTCAGTTTCTGAATTAGATTAGAAGACCCTTTTTGACCAACCAAATTACTGCTAGATTTTGTTCTCTAAAATGATTTTATCTCACTTTGAATCCTTCATCAAAGTTGTAGTCCTGGACATGTAGATAAATTTAGGCTTCTGAATTGCTTGATTTTGATATTAGAAGCTCAAGATATTCCCGTTTGAATATCTAGCGTGAAAGCACGGATTCTTGCCGCAAGAAGGATTTTTGCCCGAGTTTGTAGGGACACAATTGCAAGACGCTTAAAATTTGAAGACCAATTGCAGGCTAATTTGAAGCCCTTTTTTGGACCAAGGACCAAATGGAAAAGGCGCTAAAATAATGAAGTTGATTGAAGATAAAATTAGAAGAAATTTTGTTGGAGGAAGAAATTGAAGAACCACGTTTTTTTTCTGCATAGCTATCACAATTTTTCTTTCCTTTAATCTGTAATTTCTTGTTTGTTTTTCATGTTTCTCTTGCTGGATTGGAGAGCTGCAGACCATGTTTTTATTGCCTTATTTCAAAGGAAACAACTAGTACCTCATGGTCCCGGCTATGGAAGGAAAGAAAGGAGTTGTACCACCCTTTGATCAATGAAAATCATAATAAGAATCAGAATATTTCAGTTTCCTTTTTGCGTTTATTTACTGCAAATCAGCAGGGATTTGCATCCTATAATTAATTCATTGAATCTTTCCTAAATAGAGATATAGTAGACTATATATAAGCCCTTCTAATGACCTAGCGGGGGGGAAGAGCAGACAAAAAACAAAAAAAGAAAGACAAGAAAAAAAAGCAGGAAAGGATAGTGCAGATAACAGAAGAAACATAAGGAAAAAAGGGATATGGAGGCAAAACAAGGAGAAAGAAAGGAGGCTTTTCTTTGATACTAAAAGGCCTTCACTGGAATGTGGAAGGGAGAAAGAAAAGAGGGAGCAGAAGCACAAAAGAAAACATAGAGTAGGTTCTGCAGGTATAGTTTCCAGCTTCTTTTCTTTGTTATATTCAAACTTGGCACCGTTGGTCTGTTCTATCCCAAAACCCATCTTTTTTTTTGCTCTAGATATTTGGTTTATGTTTGAACAAAAGGTACCATGCTTTCCCATTGTTCTTTCCTTGATTTTGAGTCAAATTATTGTTGACGTGAAAGTTGCGTGCTCTTGTTTCTTGTTCTATTGAGGGACTATAAGTCTTAAAGGTCTTCATTATTCCTTTCCCCCGTCTGCTTGAGTGTCACCTGGCCATAGAATGTTGCATAGGAAATGTTATTGCTTATAGGCTTGTTTTTACTCAGAGGAGAAAGTAAAAGAAAAACGTGTGGGAGGGTACTTTTCATTTAAGGGACTTTGTGTTTTTTTGTTTCGACAGGTTCCAGGTCACGCTTTTCCTCTCTGTTTATTGTTAAAAAAAATGAGATAGCAGGCATGTTTTTTTAGTTTTAGCATATCCTATATGTTCTCTTCTTTCGTGTGAAATGTGCATGACAATGTTTTTTTCAAGATTAGGAAAAGGATGAGTGGTGAGTCTCAATTCCTGTTGTAGGTTTTAGTTTCAAACTTTGTTTTTTAATGTTTAGTGCACAATGACTTGTGTTTTATTTTAGAGAATGACAGGTCAGATTTGTTCCGGTTTCAAGTTTAAATTGGTGTGCCAAACCTTGTTTATTGGAGATGAATTGTTTTAAGCTTCTTACGAATTTTGGAATATGTGAATATTTGTTTTATGATGTTTGTGTAATCGTGTTATTCGTGTTTTTGGAAAACAAAAGAAAATGTTTTCTTGTGTGTTGTATACGGCCATTACCCTAAAATGTTTTGAACGTTCTTTTTATATAAAAAAATATTGGAAGTTTCGAAAATGTGTTTTTACATGGATTTTTTAAATACAACAAAAATTATTTTCTTACATTTTTGGATTTTACAACATGTTTGTAAAACTTTAAAGGGTATTGGCCAATATTCTAAAAACTACAAAAATCTTATTTTGGAGGGAATTCATCTATTATTCATCGTTAATGTTTGGATAAATAAATTCAAATGGATGAATATCCAAAATATTATTGGAAATAACTTGTTATTATTCACTGTTAATATTTGGATAAAGAAACCCTAAGTGGTAAATATCCAAAATAATTTTCTAGGAATAATAATTCATCACACATCCTTAAAAGAAGCCTTGATTATAATCAAGGACATTTCAATGTTTTTACTCCACAGTTTATGAGCCGTGAGAGTATGAAACACTAAGACAAAAATAGGCTTTTAAAGCGTCCTGAATTTCCTTAGATTTCTAAATTTTTGTCCCTCCTCCTTGCGATTTACGAGTCGTAAACGCTTGAAATATTAAGAGAAAAATGAGCTTTTGAAGCTTATGGAATCTACTTGGATTTCTATCTTGATAAATTTAGTTTGAATCAAACCTAGGAAAACTTATGGAATTAGAAAACACCAACACCATAGCAATTATAAGGCAAACCAAACACCAAGCAGCTTACCTTAGGTAGGGTGTACTAGGGGTGCTCATACCTTCCATTTACGCAACCAGTCGTTTGCCTTAGAGTCTCTGAAAGACCAGTTAGGGTTCCTAGTGACCAAAATACTAGGTGACGACTTCCTTTTACACAATAAACAAAAAACCCGAAATCAATTGAGGGTCGCTGCTCCACTCCTCCGCGAGGGTGCGACACTCATCATTACAACTAAAATAACATTACAAATTTAACATCTAGCCATAAAACACATGTATGTGGTTTTTCATAAGGAAAAAGGACAATATGTTTATCTAGAATTCTTTTAGCATCAATTACATCATATACATATTGAATTACGCTCTAGCTACTATGACGTCTAAGTTTATATTTATCACTTTCGACATTGCCTTTATGATGAATTACATAATACATTCAAATCTAAGGTTGCCAACTATATATCACCATGTAGTAACTCATTTTCTTAATTTTTGATTCCCCAATCAATGATTAATATTTCATTTCCTTAGTATCAATTACCTTGGTTAATCATTGAAGTAACCACATGTATTAATCTTATGTTTACTCATCATCATAACCTCTTAACATAATTTGTTTGTGACATTACCATATTTTGTATTTTCTAGGTGTCACAACTGCTTGTTACATTATCACCCCATTAACATTTGCTTTGACTTAGTAGTACATTAACGGTATTATGTTTTAAGTTGCCAATCAATCCCCTTGAAAAATCCATTTTAAGCATCGATTAATGGTCTTTCATAATGGTCTCCATTATACAATAAAGGATAGTTTCAATGATTCTCATGATTTAAAAACAACAACACAATGGTCTTCATTCAAAACAAAGACGACCATATGAATTCCCTTTTTATTAGGGACAATTGGGAAGTAACTTTTGTTGCCCATGATCTAATTTAAAGGACTTATCAACTTAAATAGAAGTATAGGGAAAAAAAAAACTACATCACCATCTTATAATTAACAAAGTCGTACTTTCCTTCCTTGGTCATTGTTCTTTTGGGTAACTAAACATTAAAAGTTGCCATATTCATAGATATTGATAATTAATCGTCAACTATCAATTTATATCATGTCTTTAGTCAGAGATACTACAAACATTAAATATTGTTTATTTCTTATCCTTAGTCATCGATATTGCAACCACTAAGTATCTTTCCTATCTCATCCTTAGTTGCCATACTATAGATAGTAAGTATAATTCGGTCATCCCCTCGTAGATGCCAATAATTATGGTAAACCCATTTGACTGCCAATAAATTCGGCTATTAATATCTTTTTACAAGTCTATCTTTAATATTTTACTCCACATCTTTATACAACCTTATGCTGCATTATTTTATTTGAGCTATGTTTAACAAATAACTGATGACATGTATTATAATCTAGGAATCCTTGTACATAAAGAATTCTTTTATACATAACTATTCATTCCTAACTATGATCAATTTTGTATATGGTTTCTTAAACATTAATTTTGATTGTGATTAACACATCATACTCTTTATTTCATCGTATTAGTAAACGCTTTCAAATGAGATGGTTCACAACACTCATTACTAGTGGTCCTAGTATGGACCCTATTAACCAGAGTTAATCTTATCTTTTACTCCCGACTATCTAACATGGATATCATTAGCTAAAGTTAATCTTTAATGCTTATTCTCAGCTATCCAATATGGATGCCAGTAGCCAAAGCTAATCTTATCATTCATTCCCAATCATCCAACATGGATACCATTAGCTGAAGCTAATCTCATGAATCATTCTTGGTTATCCAATATGGATATCATTTGCCGAAGCTAATCGTATCAATGAATCCTGATTATCCAATATGGATACCATTAGCTGAAGCTAATCACATCATTTAATCTTGGTTATCCAATATGGATATCATTAGCCAAAACTAACCACATCATTATTCATTATGTTTCATGAGTAATTTTAATCTATTAAAATCAGGTAGCAACATTATGTATAAATAATTCGTGGATTTAATAATAATTAGTTAAAAGTGGAAACCACCTACCTGTCCCTCCTGTAGTGTGTCCTCGCTCAATCAAAGATCCAATCCCAGACACATCTCCTGATACATAAAATGACCATTACTCAGTACATTTTATTTATTTAATGTCAAAGACCATTTCTGCGCATATACTAGAGCACACATACATTTATTTAAACATCTCTCATGTTTGTATAATTACGCAATGATAATATTGTAATAAGACATTCATCCCTAATTTTAATGAAGGCCATCTACATAGATTAAATCATTATAACACTGAAATTGTCAACAAAACTGAGTCATTTCGACACTGAACAACATTAGCGAAAACTAAGACATTCTAACATTGAAAATCGTCAATGAAAACTAAGTCATTCTGACATTGAAAATCTTCAATGAAAAACTAAGACATTTTGACACTGAAAATCATCAACGAAAACTAAGTCATTCTGACACTAAAAATCATTAACAAAAAACTAAAGTATTTTGACATTGAAAATCATCAATAAAAAATAAGTCATTCTAACATTTCTTTTCCCTAAATTCATGTATATGGTCAATACCAAGTTTTCCTCCTAGTGACCATACTTTAACCTAGTTTTGGACATAGATCACAACTAAATTCAATTCCAAAGTTTATGAAGAAAAGGAAACATGTAATGTTTATATTACATGACAATATCACACATTCAGCATTTTTAAAGAGGAACCATCACTTATTACTATCTTCATGAGGGTCTTTCTTTGCTATCCTCTCTCAAGGTGGCCGAAGCCTATGTCATTCTCCTAACAAACATATTCGTATGTTCTTCATATGGAAACATCAAATTCTCATTTATTATCATGTGACAAAAGGTATTCTTCACATTTCAATTATAAAGTACTACTAAACATGTTCAAGGATGATAATGTTTTTCATAACCTCATTATAATATTGTCAAGTAGTACCCAATCAAGTTCAACATGTACAGTCTCAAGGATTCTCCCATCCAAATTTCTATAGGCCGAAACATAGGTATTAACATTAAGTGTTCATTTAATAAAAAAAAAATTACTACATCATTCCAAGTGTTAGAACCTTTAATCAATAATAAATTCCAAGTAAAGATTAAAGCTTGATTAGTCCTAGCTGATTTAGTCCACCTAACCCCGAACACTGTTTAGTGTTTTAATCATAACTAAAGTTTTAGAACTCTTTTTCAAGCGTGGTTTACCTTTATAGAAAGATAATACATAGGGATACAACTTTCATGAAGGACATAACACCCAAATTTGCAATCTACATGTTTAAACTCACTCATTACAATAGCATAAGAAATTCATCTAGTACTATGTCGATCTAGACCTTTACTCAATGTTTCTCTCATATCTGGACTTATACAACTATAAATAAGTCGATACTAGTTCCAGTTGAAAGATAATTACATACTTTTTATACAACTCTATACCTACAATTGTTGTACAAACACCAACTCCAAATAACATAGTTTTAAGGCTTAAATTAACAATTATAGTAGCACCGAAAATATGTCTAGTACTATGTCAATCTGGACCTTTAATTAGTGTTTTTATCATATCTGAATTTATACAACTTCAAATAAGTCAAGACTTATTCCATGTAAGAAAAAACATCCATACCGACAATGTTTATAAAGACACTAACTTCAAATTACAAGTTGTATTTTCGAGTAAACATTGGCTAGTAAGATTGTCATAATTTTAATTACATGAGACAAATTTGACAAGCACACTAAGTGTTTTTATGCATCACAACATCCATTATCATTACTTTATGTTCAAAGAAACTCTCATTTCATACACATTTTCAAGAACCCTAGAATCACAACATTGAGAGTTTTTCAATTATCCTTTACCAACTATGAAGTCAGGGAGAAAAACTAAGGAATAATATTTTTATCAAGCATTTCGAGTTTAAATTGAAGAGTTCTTACCAATTTATTTTTCAATTGTTTTTCCTCTTCATCATCCTTACTTGTACCTCAAGTTCCTCTCTTCCAACCAAGCTTCTTAATTTTAGCCTTAATGTGTTTCTCTCCTTGTAAACTTATTTGTAAGCTTCAATCTCACAATTTAGAAAGATTTCTCAAATGATTTTTGAAGAGAGGCAAGAGAGAAGCCTCTTCCTTTCTTTTTAGTTGTTGTTCTACATGAACAGTAGCAGCAAGCATGGTTATATTAGGTTTTATGGGTCAATTACTATTATACTCCAACTTATCTCACCTAAATTTTGATTTACTACACTGACCCGATATTGTGTCTTTATTTTTAGAACCTTCCTGAACTTTGATTGACCTTACATTTTACCCCAAGGTAAAATAATATGTCTTAAGACTCCATGTAAAATGTCAGCCCTATCTAACAGTCGAATTAAGAGATATGTTTAATATTGTAAAATTGGACAATTGAAAATTTCACGCCAAAAATCTGAATTTCAGATACCATATAATTTACTTAAATCATCTTGGGTCTTAAACTAATTCTTTGAAGATTTCTATTCATAATTATCATAAAATATTTCTTTATGTTTCTTACCATTTTCAATCGCAATAGCGCGATTGTGTATGGGTTATACTGAAATTTGACATTTCTCGCGTAAAGGGTCATGCATTGATTTATTTGACATTTCCTTCTATTTTACATATAATATCACCCAATTTACAAAATTTCCTCCTTAAAATTATTATTTTTTACATGGTTAGGAAGTTTTCATGATTTATCGTTAAATAATATTTCACATACTATGTTATTACTTTAACTTCTCTAAATTTTAAATTAATTTCCCAAAAATATTCATCCCAATTCATAAGATTTTCTCCCTAATTTATTATTTTTTAATTAATAGTTACCCTATTTAACACATATTTATTTATTTATTACTAGGGATTTACAATGTTAATAAGACATTAAGAATAATGGTGGTGTGAATGACTAATGAACCATATATTTTGATGGAGATGTAAATGTAGAAGGGATTTGGGCTAAAGTAGTGATAATTTCCCTAGAAAAGAAATAGTATCCTATTTTGGTAAGGTTACAACTTGAATGCACCAATAACACAATTGAATATGAAGCTTGCATCATCAGCTTAGAATCTGCTTTATAGCTGAAAGTTAAAAAGCTTGATGTTTATGGTGATTCTTTACTAATCATATATCAAGTGAAAGGGGTATGGCAAAATAAGGATGAGAAATTGAGGCCATGTCAAGATTATCTCTCAAAGTGAGCTAATGAATTTGACGAGATAAAATTTATTCATATGAGCCGAGATGAGAATCAGTTTGCTGATGCCCTAGCCATTTTAGCTTCAATGACATAAATCAATGATTAGGGGCAAGATTTAACCAATAAGCATCAAAGTCATAAATCTCCAAGCTCACTACTGCACATTTGAAGAGTAACTAGATAGGAAATCAAGGTATGATGACATCAAACGATTTATGCAATACTGGGAATACCCTTTGGGAGCCTCCAAGATGGATGAAAAGACTTTGAGGAGGATAACAATGGATTATTACTTGGATGACAAAATCTTGCATAAAAGGTTGTTTGATGGGACTTTGCTTAGGTGTTTGAATGAGAAGAGGGCTAGGCAAGTATTATAGGAAGTCCACATGGGAATCTATGCCACACATGTTAATGGGCATAGAATGACAAGGCAAATATAAAGATTTGGATACTCTTGGTTGACCATGGAAGGGGACAGTGTGGATTATGTAAGAAAATACCACAAGTGTCAAATACACGGTGACAAAATAAATACACCTCTAACATCACTGTTTAATATGACCTTGCCTTGGCCTTTTGATATGTGAGGAATGGATGTCATATGACCAAACAACCTAAAGGCTAGCAACGGACATAGGTTCATCTTGGTGGCCATTTACTACTTCATTAAATAGGTACATGCCTACTCTTGCACTTGTGATACAAAAAATAGTCAAGAGATTCATTGAGAAAGATATGGTTTTTTGCTATGCCTTACCAACAACAATGATAACTAACAATGCTCAAAACTTTAATGGGAAGCTGATTGCTGAGCTCTACACTAAGTGGAAGACTAAACACTTTAATTCTTCTCCTTATAAACCCAAAATGAATAGTGTTGTTAAGACAGTCAATAAAAATCTCAACAAGATCATCCAAAAGATGATAGTCACCTACAAAGACTAGCACAAGATGCTTATATATGTACTTTGTCGCACATGCATGCCTGGTATGGCGAAACATCAGGGTTAAGGAGTCATCACCTAATTGTTTAGTTTAGGGTTATTAGGAGGCCCAGATGGATTGGTCTTACTAGAAATTTCAAGGTAATGGATTAATTGTGCCTAGGAAAGGTATTAACACCCTTAACACACCTTACTTGGGATAAGCTACATTGTGTTGTCTGAACATGGTTTAAAGGTGTTGATGGTTCCTAGCTAATAGTCCATCTATGACTCAAAATAAAGATTTACGCTCATGAACAAAATTGACATGTTGAATTTATTATAGGCTTGTATGCCTAGATAAATCCTTATAGAAATAATCTATGTAGGTGCACTGACAAATTTCACATATCCTGAAAGGTAAAAGCGTTTTCCACAACTTGTATATTGTAATGAAAAATACTCCAAATTAAAATTGGTGAATACTCAAAAAATTTAGAGAACTTCCTTGTCAACTTCTAATATCTAAATACCAGCCTACTTGTAAGTTCAACAATTATACTATAATGTTGACCATTAATTTTCAGAAGAAAAAACAATTACAATTATTGAAATGGTGGCTAAATCTTTAAGGAAGTTTACAAACCTATTGTAAACTCCACAAAAAACAAAGAAAAACAAAAAAAAATCTAAAACAATGCTAAACAAATTCTCTTTTCTTATGAATAAAAATGGATTACGTTGTATGTAGCAAGCAAAAATCTTTTTTTTTAGGCCATGTTTGGCAAAACTCAATTTTTCCTAAAACCAAAACTGTTAAAATAGGTTTAATGAGTGTTTGTCAAACACACGGTTAAGCAAAAAAAAAAAAAACCTTTAGCAAATCATTGCCAGCCAACTAGGGTCTAAAATTTTGACCTGACCAGGTTGACCCAAAACTTTTGGTTTGACCATAAACCGAACCAAAGCTTACTGGTTTGACAAAAAAAAAACGAAAACCTATACCAAAATCCAAAATGAAATCAAATTAAAAAAGAAACACAAAAACTCAAAAATGTTTTATCAAAACTTAGAAAAACACTAAATGACATTTAACATGAATCTCGCAACATAGATTTCAAATCAAACCAGATATGTACAAACCAAAGACACAAACATGTTGGAAATCATGCAAGGATTAATAATATAGCATTCATGCACTTCAATAATCACTAAAAAATCATGATTTTATTTTTGGCTCAAAATCAAAATTCTAGGAACTAAACCTATTGAAAACATGTTATTGATACAAATAAACCCTAGATTATTGACTAATAAAATGGCACAAAGGATTTTGTGCAAAGAATTGAATAAAAACTAATTCAAATCAAGAAGCTAAGATAATGTTCTTTCTAAGAACACTACCTAGTAACCTAGAAACCTAGCACAATGTTAGGCCTCCAAAACTAGCATTTGTTTACTTCTAAAACATGTTTTTTTTTTCATTCTAACAAGTTATACAACCATAACTAAACATGTTTGAAAAAAACAATTAACAAATAACATCAAAATCATGCAAGAGGTCCTAAACTTTAAAACTGCCAACTAGAAATAGCCTACAAAACATCAAATTTCAATTCAAAACTAACTCTTTAAGCACTTGGAACCCAACCATGCCTAGGAACCAATAGCACACACTAACAAAAAAAAAATTCAATAATCCTACGGGCAAATTTCCAAATCATTTTTTTTTTCATTTAATCTAAACATTGAAGCATATTCTGAACATCTAGCAACAATAATAGATAACTCTAAAAAAATCAAACAAATAAAAAAATTGACTATGCAATAATCAAAATCAAAGCTAAAAATAATAAGGATGCATGATAATAGGGATGTGCACTAAAGCGATAACCATATAAACAAAAGAGAACAAACATTATAGCAATTAACAAACAAAAGGAAAAGCTTAGTCCAAAAATCCTAGAGAAATCATCATTTTGTTACAATTGGACATCGTGGTGACCAATTAAAAAACTTTCTTGTTGGAAAAGGAAAACATATTTGGCATTTTGTTCTTTGGGGGGGAATGTCCAATTTAAGGAGTCATCACTTGATATTATGGTCACTAGGAACCCTAACTAGTCAATAGAGATTTTATGGTATGGGATAGGTTACGCGAAAGGAAAGATACTATCACCCTTTAAACATCATACCTAAAACAAGCTGCATTGTTGGTTTTGTCTAAATTGCTAAGAGTTTGCTTTTGTTTCATTCTTATGGTCTTCTTATAATATTCCTAACTCTGGTGTCAATGAATATTCGCCTACAAATATTTTCAACTCTAGCGTTGGTAAATATTGTGTAACAAAAAAAAGTATGGTATTCCTAACTTTGACACTAGTGAATAAATCCGCAAGATTTGAATTTGAATTTTAAGAAACTATTAGTTTTGGGGGCTGGATCGAGCCCACTTGTACGAGTCGTGCTAGATTGAGTAGGCCCAATGATTAGTACTTAAAATTGCATTTTTATCAAGGTTTTATATCATCATTTTGCACTTGAAGTATCAATAACTCCTTAACCAGAGCAATGTTTATAATACAAGTTTGATACCATAAGATACCTTTAATTTATGGTAAATGTTCAAAGGATTGATTCATGAGTTTAACTACTAAAATAGAGAAGACAAAGAGAGGGCTAAGATTAGAAAAGAGATGTTGGTTCAGTCC
>JAAWWB010002345.1:0-25008 GCA_018804465.1 Populus tomentosa
GAACTTGAGATATGGGCTGAATACTGAACAATGTCTGAGCTGCAGGACAGATTTGGACTTCTTCATTGTTGCTATAATTTGAGTTCGAAAACAATCTTTTTTAATCTTGCACTCCGCATGAAAATTTTAGGCCTATATCTTAGCTTTCCATCCATATAAAGCAGGCCTAAATCCAAGATCTACAGCTCTAGATATGACCCAATGACCGAACAATATTCTAGTTTGGACTGAACCAACATCTCTTTTCTAAGTTTGACCCTCTCTTTGTCTTTTATATTTCAGTAGTTAAACTCATCAATCAATTTTTTGATTTATGTGATAGGCCTGCATTTAAGATGCATATTTACCATAAATTAAAGGTATCTTATAGTATCAGACTTGCTATTATAAAACATACTTTCCTTAAGGAGTTATTTATACTTCAAGTGCAAAATAATGATATAAAATAATGATAAAAATACACTTTTAAGTACTAATCACCATACAACTTTACTGAGTGAATTAAAAATAACACATAAGAGAAAAATAAAAATAAAAGAAAATGATTTAAAAATAATAAATAGTGATGACTATCAATTTTTCTTGGAGTATAATAAGAATTAAATTAAAAACAAAAAAAAAATTATACATTAAGAATAAATAATGATTTTTTCTGTAAAACTTTTATTTTTTGTTCAAATAGATTGAACAAATTAGGTAAGAATAAACAAGATGAAATAACTTTTCAGTGATTGAAATCATAATTTAATAAGAGATTCTAACCGCTTTTATATTTTTTAAGGTTTGTTTTCCCATATTTGTATGATTTTTACATCTTCATAAAAAAAAAATTATTAGTTAGGCGGCCCATGCTATTTTATGGGCTCACCTTTTATGATTATTAAAAATATTACTACTTTGTAAAACCTAAGAGAATTGGATCATACTTTAAAACTTATAAACTTGGGTCCGGACCTAGAACTCAAGAGACTTGGGTCCTGACAAAGGACCCAAAGCTAATTGGTTTAGCACCCAAGAGAATTATAATAAAAATAATAATATTTGTACCATAAATAATAATATTTTTCTATTAATACTTTAAATTATAATAAAAATAATAATACTTATAACACAAATAACTACATTTAGAAACCCAACAATATTTCTAACATACATAATAATATTTTTTAGATGAATATTTAGAATTATAATAAAAATAATACTATTTATAAGACAAATAATTATATTTAGAAACCCAAGAATATTTATAACACAAATAATAATATTTTTGAGATGAATATTTAGAATTATAATAAAAATAATAATATTTATACCATAAATAATTATATTAAGAATTGCAAGAATATCTATAAACACAAATAATAATAGTTTGTATATTAAAACTTTGAATTATCATAAATAATAATAATAATATAACACAAATAATAATATCTTTGATATGAAAACGTTGAATTATAAGAAAAATAATAATATTTATAACACAAATAATTATATTAAAAAATCCAAGAATATTTATAACACAAATTATAATATTTTTTATATTAATACTTAGAATTATAGAATTATACTAAAAATAATAATATTTATAATATCAATAATACTATTTTTTATATTAATACTTTTGATTATAGTAAAAATAATAATATTCATAACACAAATAATACTATTTTTAATATTAATAATATTAATTATACTAAAAATAATAATATTCATAACACAAATAATACTATTTTTAATATTAATAATATTAATTATACTAAAAATAATAATATTTATAACACCAATAATACTATTTTTTTATATTGATACTTTCAATTATAATAAAAATAATAATATTCATAACACATATAATACTATTTGTAATATTAGTACTTTTAATTATACTAAAAATAATGATATTGAGAACACAAATTATAGTATTTTTAATATTAATAATTTTATTTGTAATAAAAAATAATATTTATAAGAAAGATAATAATATTTTTAATTCTATTACTTTTAATTATAATAAAAAAATAATATTTATAAGACAAATAATAATATTTTTAACAATAATAATAATAATAATTGTTATTATATTTTTTTTTCATTTTTTTCTCTGCAGGGTTTGCCAATCTATAATAATATTCATAACATAAATAAATAATACTAAAAATAATAATATTGAGAATACAAAGAATACTGTTTATAATATTAATACTTTTAATTTTACTAAAAATAATAATATTGAGAATACAAAGAATATTGTTTATAATATTAATACTTTTAATTATAATAAAAAAAATATTTATAATATAGATAATATTTTTTAAAAATTATATTACTTTTAATTAAAATAAAAAAAATAATATTTAGTAGACAAATAATAATATTTTTAACAATAATAATAATGATAATTGTTATTATATTTTTTTTCATTTTTCTTCTCTGCAGGATCTGCCGATCCAACAGTGCAGGCCTCTAAACCCAAAGATGGTCAGAACAGAACTCGGCGGCCAGGTCTGCACCCAACGTGCGGATTTGTTGGCCAAGCACTCGGGTCTGCTAACTCCAGGTTTGCGGAGCTGCAGACCCACTTGCCCTAGGCTACAGCCAGGCGAGGGGTCTGCCCCTAGTGCCCAAGGCTGGGTAAACCAAGTGCCAGGTGGCTGCAGTTTAGGATGTGGCCTGCCCAACACCCAGGCTTAGCAGCCAAGCGCTAGGTGTTCGCAACCCTAGTGGGCATGCCTCCAGCCTGGCGTTTGGGGCTTGCAGGCTGCAACCTCAACATACCCCCTACCAAACAATACGGTCTACAATGAAAACACTCATAACTAACAGTAATTGCGCTACAATGCAGAATAATGTAATTCACAGTGAAAACACTTACAGTGCACAGTAGCCCGCACTATAGTAAAACACTGATTAGTTTTAGTTATAGTTAATTTCTTCTTCCATGATTAATATTAATAGGTCATAGCAAGACCAATCTTTTTTTATTATTATTCCAATTTTATCCTTTAATACTATATTTATTAAGAATTATGTTTCTTATTTTTTCTTAATTTATTTTTTATAAAGTTATCTTAGACTTATAACCTAGACTGTAAATTTGATGAGTTAACTCAAGTTTTTTTTTATTAACTTTTTTCCCCTCTCAATTTTATTATTTAACATTGCATTGATTACGAATTAAACTTCGTGATTTATTTTTATTTATTTTCTATAAGATTATTTCAATCTTATGACTCGGGTCATAGGTTTAGCAGATTAACTTTGATTGACCTGAGCTGTTTTTTTGCTTTTTTTTAATAATTTTTTTTTTAATTTTATCTTTCAACACTAGATTGATTGAGAATTGAGCTTCATAATTTGTTTCAATTTGTTTTTCATTGGGTTATTTCTCATCTCTATTTTTCAACATTGAATTGATTGATAATTAGACATCGAGGTTTGTTTCATATGTTTTCTACGAGGTTATCTCCATTTTATAACACTAGTTGACAAGTTGTTTTTTTGTGTCTTTTTTTTAATTGATTTTTTTTTTAATTTCTACTTTCAATATTGAGTTGATTGAGAATTTAACTTTATAATTTATTTTGATTTGCTTTCTATTAGGTTATTTTGGTCTCATAACTCGGGTTGACTTGGACTATTTTTTTAATTGATTTTTTTTTTCTAATTTTATCCTTCAATATTAGGTTTATTGAAAATTAAACTTTGTAATTTGTTTTGATTTGCTTTCTATAGGGGTATCATGATTTTATGACTTGACTTGGTATGCACATTGACAGCTTAACCCGAGTTAACCCTAATCAATCCAATATATTATTGTCTCAATATTTATTAAAAAAATCTCATTTTAAATATATATTTTGAGTTAAACTATGTTTTTATTGGTTATTCGGGTTATCTTTAAACTCATCAAGGCAATCAAGCTACATCAAATTAATTTTCATATTTTTTTAATTTTTTTATTAGAAAAACAATTAGCAACACTTATACTTTTTTCATGCTAATTTATTTTTAATCTGACCAACAAGGTATTTCGATCTAATTATCTAATTCTTTTTATCTCTCCTTGTAAAAAAGAAAATGAAAAGAAAAATGAGGAAAGGAATTATATGAGAGCAACAAGAAGTGCTTCCATTCTCAAATCAATCACATAAGGTTAATTTTTTTTTTTTAAGTTAATGTTGGAATTTGTTTTGAAAGTAAAACCAAAAGGACAACTAAATTGCTCTTATTAAGTTAGCTTAAACTATTTTTTTAAAAAACTCATGTTATTTTGATAAAATAAAAAATCTAGTTTGTAATAAAACCTAACTTATATTAAGTTTAGATTAAGTTTTAAATCGAGAAGCTATCATATTAAGTTTAGATTTTTATATTAATATATCAAAATGATTTAAAAAACTAAAAACTCGTGGAAAGATATTATTTTGATAAAATAAAAAAAACTAGTTTGTAATAAAACTTAACTTAGATCAGGTTTTAAATTAAATTTATGAGTTGAATTAACTAACCCGGTTTAATGAGTGTCGTTTATGGCTATGGAGCACGATTTATAAGAGTATCTCCAACAGGAGAGCCAAATGAAAAGCCAAATGTTAAAAAGTGTATTTTTAGTTTTTACTTTTTCATTTCTTCACTCCAACGCATGAGCCAAACAAATAGCTATTTTAGGTATTTGTTCAGTGATGAGTCATTTCTACATTTCCCTATAGAAATGGCAAAGACAAATGATTGTTGGCCAATGACTATTTTTATAGCCGTTGGCTAACAACTCTTGTTTTTTTTCTTCTTTAAATGCAGGAGGAAAAAACTTGTAGATTTTAAAATTTTATATCGTGCCTCACCCTTCTTTCAAATTTAGAAAAACAAGAATCAATTATTCTTTGCTTAATTAATAACATCGGTTGTGTTAATTAGCTGAAATTAAAATGTATACTTATTTAAAAGTTTTTTCTATTTTCTCTTTTATATCTCTTGATTTTTTAGATCTTTTGTTGTTAATTTAATATTTGTGATGATTTTTATTTATTTATTATTTTATGTTTTTAATATGGGTTAAGAAAGATAATTTTTATTTGTGTTGTTATCTTTGATAAAATTAAGAGGAATTACTAATGGTAGTTGATATTGATAAAAATATAGAGTGATATATTTAAAATTTATTTTTGATTGTCTGTTTTAATTTGAGGTCACTTATATTTTGTCTTGTTGAAAGTGCAATTAAACCAGTATATCAATTCTCTTTTAGTTCCAAAAATGATAGCCTCGTGTCTTAGCTTTCTAACGAGATCAATCTCACTTAAAATGGAGTTTTAAAACTTTAGATATAGTTAAAAATCTGATGAGTGTTCAAACAGTAACAGTTGGAAATTGGACAGTAACGGTTCAAAATCAGACAGTAACAATTGAAAATTAAACAGTAACAGTTCAAAGCCAGACAATAATATTAACTTTCATATTACTTCATTAATTTTATAAATTACTCATATTAATTATATAATTAATAACATCATAATTATATTATATATAAAATATCTAAATTAGTTATATAATTATTTTAAAATTAATTTAACATGAAATATATTAAAATATAATTGGTTTTTCTAAATAGTTTTTTACCATTAAAATATACATAATCAAAAAAGTTATATTTATTTTATTTAAAAAATTATTTTTTTATTTAACTTTTTAATATAGTATTTTTAATTGGAGATGGTAGCTCCACGTAGGTTGAAGCCAACATGGCGTGCGGATGGAGTTGAAGCTCCCATTGGTCCGTAATCTATCCAAGCTCGGATTTCATTATCCCACATGGCTCCACTCGAAGCCATTCTTTCGATCCTCCTTCCCTCTCTCACTCATCGTCCAAGACAACATTAAAACCACCACCCACAACAAGTGTCTACAATTTCCAGAGGAAACAACCTCGCTAAGGAGGCGCTGCAACTTCCATCTAAGCTTGCATAGAAACCAACTTTAACTTCTTGAACCAGAGAGATGGCTGCTACCGCTGGAGCTGTCCTGAATGGGCTGGGGTCTTCTTTCTTGCGAGGGGGGAAGAGGAACCAAGCCTTGCTGGGAATTGGAGCTAGTAGAACTGGAAGTTTTCCAGTTGGTACAAGGAAGCTGGTGGTGGTAGCTGCTGCTCAACCAAAAAAGTCATGGATCCCTGGTGTTAAAGGTGGTGGCAACTTGGTTGACCCCGAGTGGCTCGATGGCTCGTAAGTCTGATCTCTCCTCCACCCTCCCCCTTTTTTATGCAACCATATCTGGGTCTTAATCTGAATTCTCTTCTATCATTGACGTCTTTTTTCTCAAGAGATTTTGAGTTCAAATCTCTTCTACCATGTGTACTCCCGGAATTTATTATGGTTGCTAGAGCTGAGCTATTCTAGTCTCCGCACATTTAATTTGCAGGCTCCCAGGTGACTACGGTTTCGACCCGCTAGGGCTAGGCAAGGACCCAGCATTCCTCAAATGGTACAGGGAAGCTGAACTCATTCACGGTAGGTGGGCTATGGCTGCCGTGCTGGGTATCTTTGTTGGCCAAGCTTGGAGCGGCATCCCCTGGTTCGAGGCTGGTGCTGACCCTGGTGCCATTGCACCCTTCTCCTTCGGTTCCCTCCTCGGCACCCAACTCCTTCTCATGGGTTGGGTGGAGAGCAAGCGGTGGGTGGATTTCTTCAACCCCGAGTCCCAATCGGTGGAATGGGCGACACCATGGTCGAAAACTGCTGAGAATTTTGCCAACGCAACTGGTGACCAGGGGTACCCTGGCGGAAAGTTCTTTGACCCCCTGGGGTTTGCAGGGACCTTGAAGGATGGTGTGTACATTCCTGATGTGGAGAAGCTTGAGAGACTCAAAGTAGCTGAGATCAAGCATGCCAGGCTTGCCATGGTTGCTATGTTGATCTTTTACTTCGAGGCTGGTCAGGGCAAGACTCCTCTGGGTGCTCTTGGATTGTAAAACCTTTTCTTGATGATCGTTTTCTGCCATTAATGTAGATACAAATCTAATTTTTCCTGCCGATAAAGTTCAATTTTTCCGAGCACAACTCATAGAAGTATGAAACTGACACAATAAAATCCATGCTTATGTCTCATCACTCTCTTTTCGATGTCGTTCCCTTCTCAGTTCTGTGGGCAAAAAAGAGAAGAAAAGAGGTAAAATAAGTGCAATATGCCAGTAATGATAAACCGGAGAACAAGCTAACGAACCAGAAACTTTAACTCATTCCACTTCCAAGTAGGGTCCCTTGAAAAAGAACTTGAAGGCTTTTCAAGTGCCCAAACAACCACAGAAAACAGAGGGATCACATGCTTGTAATTGCCATGGATAGATTTTGACCGACTTCGGATGAAAATCATAGAAAGGATTGTTGAGATTTCAGGGGAAAAAAGAAACCAAGAAAAATCAACTGGTGAGTGGTAACAAATAGTAAAACTAGCAGAGATTATTCACTACCAGTAGCCATCAAAAACTCACCATCGCAAACTACCTCACCTCCAACATAAGCTTTCCCCTCCATCATTGCTATTCCAATGCGTTTCTGCAGCTTGATAAGTGTCATTCTCATAACTAAGGTGTCGCCGGCAATCACTGGTTTCCGGAATCTCACCTTTTCAATTCCAGCAAAAAGGAAATTCTCACGAGAGCCTCCAACTTCTGGTTGCAGCATGACCAAACCACCAACTTGTGCCATCGCCTGAACAAATGATCGTCAGCTTGTATCATTAGTTATGACATCTATCGAAAAGAAACACATCCATGTTCCATAAGTTGAAGATGATCCTTTAGTTATGACATGTAACTTCTTCGACTGTTAGATGAACCTTTAGTTATGACATTAGAACTTCCTCAAACCATCAATAGACAAGGAATACAAGACGGGCTAACAAGACTCAACTTTTGTTCTACTATCAAAAATTGCTACGATGATAAATCCTTTATGTTATCCTAACTTAAGATGATGATCATAAGATCATCATGCTCTGGTACTTTCAGGTTCTATTAATCACTTTGTTGAGATTTGCTTTCATGGAACTAGGAAGAAACCCTATTATGCCAAGGAAAGGGAAATATACCTAGATCCGGTAGAAAAACAGTTAGTAAATAGCCAAGTAAGTCCAAACAATGCGAAGGCATCAAATTGACAGCTGGGGTGGAATTGTTTTTTCAATATTTAACCAAACTCAAACATGATACCATCAATCCCAAAATGTTAGAGATTTGTCAGTCAGTTTTTTCCCTCTCGATTCATTTTATAGACCTGGTAATCCATGAGCATAGCAAAAACATCTTAAACTATATGTTACTCCAGATACATGTTTAAGCAAAAAAAAAAAAAAAGCAACAAAGGGGGAGTGGACAACACATGCACATGCAAAAGTAGAAACAATAAGAAAATCTTAAAAAGTTTGTTCCTCCACACATTTAGGGGATGCCTTCAAAAAATCAAGACACTTTGTTAATTCATGCAGCTTTAGTGTTATGGGGGGAAAAATTCAACATGCGAGGGCAAACAAGATGATGAACATGATAGTGTTTCATGCATTCCCATCAAATAAAGCATTACGAATGCATTATATACATGAACTGTTAAGCTCATTTGGTAAAGAAAAATGACCTGCCATTAAAAAACTTAAGCAGCTAAAGTAGAAGATACTCAAGAACTGTAAGAGGAAGACAAAATTAAGAAAATAAAGGCTCCCAAGGAATCAATCCTGATGATGGAGGTGTGAAGTTCAGCATCTGCAGTATCATGCAATTAGCAGCTTTGATCATTGACATTAAGCTTAAAAGTAACAAAACTACAGTGGAGATACTTAATGTGCACTGAAAAAGGTTCTTTGGGTGATATTTCAACTATTTTCCTCACAATGTAAAGCTTAGCAGACAAAGGTGTTCCGTTTCCTTTGAAAAGTTTTTCACAGGGCCTTTTCTTGAAGCAGCTGATCCCAACACAGCAATAAGGTGGCTCGAGCGCATGGCAGCAAAGAGAAAAAAGGGGTGATCTAGGAAAAGGAAGCGAGTGCGGATCAGAAATTTCCCAAACAAATTGGCCTATATTTCCATATATACACGGGGACCATATCAATACCTCCTCTACATGCATGATGTGGAACCTTCTAGCTTAGGAAGTTGGAAGACTGTTACCGGCTGAAGAAGAAATAGAAGAGGAGGAAGAACAAAAATATAGTAGCCGTTATAAACCTTATACGCACAGTTTCATTTTGTAACCCATACGCATCGTTTCATTCCATAAAACACTGCACATTAGTTTAACACACAGCTAGTAAACTGAAGGTTCTCAAAACCCTGTTGAAGGCTAGTTGTTCTATATATATTTACGTGCATGGTAACAGAAGGATAACAAGAATTATAATGAAAGCATGAATTCCTTTATATCAGGAAAATACTATCAGTGTGTTGGTGTGGTATCAACGAACTCTCAGTAAATTCCAACACTATAATCTCTATCTCTTCCATAGCCATCACTGGATATCATCCAATTCGGTTCTTTTAATATCTCCCTCGTAACAACTGGTATTAGAGCCTGCAATCCATGGACTTCCACCATGCCACCAGACACCAGAGCAGCCGACCTCAAACATATTGAAGACTCATTGCAGCAGTATCATAGGACCACAACCTTAAGTATGAGCTGATGGCTGACTTACTTGAAGGGTAAAATGTCAAACTGGACTAGACCATAGCTAACCAGGGTGCTCAGATTAGAGACATACAGAGCATTATGGGCACCATGGCACAACAATTAGAATTGGCTCTGCACAAGCTCTCACCCAACACGGGTAGCCCTAGTCAAGGCAGAGCCAAGCAGGTATTGGGCATGGAAGGATATGAATCCAGGCATAAGAGCTCTCAAGAAGAAAGAATCCCTTCATACAAGATACACAAACCAAAACATTTCTTCCCAACCTTCAATGGAGAAGATGTACATTGTTGGCTATACAAATGTGCTCAGTATTTTGAGATTGAAGAAATTGCCAACTCTGACAAGTTGAGAATCGCATCCTATTACTTGGAAAGAGTTGCACTGTACTAGCACCAAAACTTCTTGAGGGGTGCAAAAAACCAAGGAGCCACTTGGGAGGAGTATGTGGAGGCTATCGGCTGTCGATTTGGAGGGCAACAGAACCCCTGGAGGAATTAATGAAGCTTAAATAACGAGGAAATCTTGAAAAGTACATCCAAGATTTTGATATTCTATGGAACAAGGTAGAAATTAATGACAAAAAAATCATTGGTCATATTCCTTGGAGGGCTGGAATTAGAGATAAAAAACACAGTAAAAATGTTTGAACCCAAGACTCTTAAACATGCTTATAATTTAGCCGGGTTACAAGCCAACACGTTATCCTACAAGAAATTTTCTAGTTTCCCTAAACGTTACTCCCCACCTATTATGACCACCCAACCACAGATTCACCTTCCTAAAACTCCACACTCCATGCAAAATCCAATGACCATGCATAATACCACAACCAAACCAAATCTAGCTCCCTGGCATAATAATCCTTTCAATACCACTTATAGGAACCAGTAAACTAACCAAATCTCTAAAAAACCAAGAATTCGAGGAAAGGAGGCTTAAGGGCTTATGTTTTTGGGATAAGTCCGTTCCTAGCCATAGATGTAGAAATAATAGGTTGTATTCCTTAAGTATAACTGAAGAAGAGGATGGAGTCATTACTGAAGAGCCAACCGGAGATAAATTCCAGATGAGGGAGCTCTCACTCCACATCTCCCTAGATGTATTGGAAGGTACTGTGAGGATAAACACAATGAAAGTTATGGGTAGATTTGACAAAATTACTGTGAATATTTTGATAGACTCAGGAAGTACACACAACTTCCTTAACGTTAAGATGGCACTCAAACTCCAGCTCCAATTGATTGCCATTAAGCCAATGATGGTGCAAGCAACTAATGGTGAAAGAATGGTCTGTAAATCTCTATGCAAGGACCTTTAGTGGATAATGCAAGAGATAAGCTTTGTGGTTGATGTGTTCATCATAGACCTAAGTAATTGTGAGATGGTGTTGGGTATACAATGGCTATCCCTGCAGGGTGACATATTGTGCAACTATAAACATTTACGGATGTCATTTGACTGGCAAGGGAAAAGAGTTTTGCTTAAGGGGGAAAACCCATCGAAGCTATAATATATTGAATTGGAGCATCTTAATTCTCTAGCAGGGAGCCATGATCAATTGGAGGGGTATCATTTATGTAACCTGCAGATGATAGAAGAGGTGGAGGCAGGGACCATTCCTGAGTCTACTACTTTCTCTGTTCCCTCAACAGGTAATCAAGCCAACCACCTGCAGAACCTTTTAGTAGGTTATACTGACTTGTTTCAGGAACCTAAAGGATTGCCCCCTCTCAAACCCTATGATCACAAGATTCCTCTAAAGGAAGGGGGAGATTCGATTAATCTGCGACCCTACAGATACTCTAGCCTTCAAAAAGACATATTGGAGGACATGGTGAAAGAGATGTTGAGGGCTAAAATCATAAGAACCAGCAACATCCTGTTTGCTTCGCTAGTAATTCTTGTCAAGAAAAAGGACTCCACATGGCATCTATGTGTAGATTATAGAGCTTTGAATAAACTTACCATCAAGGATAAGTATCCTATTCCCATTATTGAGGAACTTTTACAAGAATTAGTGGGAGCTACTATTTTCTCCAAGATCGACTTGCATTCAGGCTATCATCAGATTCGTATGGCGAGAGGGGAAGAATTTAAAACTGCCTTCAAAACTTACATTGGCCACTATAAATTATTGGTTATGCCATTTGGGCTTAACCAATGCCCTTGCCACGTTTCAGAGTTTAATGAATGAGATTTTTAGGGAGCATCTGAGGAAATTTATCCTAGTATTCTTTGACGACATCTTGGTTTACAACCAAACATTTGTAGAACATTATGAGCATCTAGCTACCGTTCTCAACCAATTAAGGGAACATCATCCAGTAGCGAAAGCTAGCAAATGCTTCTTCAGCAGAAATCAGGTGGAGTATTTGGGACACATAATTTCTGAGCAAGGAGTGGTGACAGACCCCTATAAGATATAGGCCATTATAGACTGGCCAATGCCAACAAGATTGAAACAATTATGGGGGTTTTTGGGATTAATTGGCTACTACAGAAGGGTTGTCAAAGGATATGGCATCATTTGCAAGCCACCAACTCAACTGCTCAAAAAGAAGGCCAAAGGATGGAACAAGGTTGCTATTGAAGCATTCAATCAGTTGAAAAAGATTATGATCAGTGCTCCAATACTAGCTCTGTTAGACTTTAACAAAACATTCATAGTGGAGACTGATGCATCCATGATTGGCGTGTGAGTAGTCTTTATGCAAGAAGGACACCCCATCGCATTCATTAGCAAATCATTAAGACCAAAACAACAGGTCATGTCAGTAAATGAGAGGGAAATGTTGGTTATTTTTCAGGTAGTTACCAAATGGAAGCACTATCTTTGGGGATGCCATTTTATCATAAAAACAGATCACATCAACTTAAAGTATCTCCTACAGCAGAAGTTGACCACCCCTGCACAACATTTATGGTTGGTGAAGTTATTAGGGTAGGACTATGATATAGAATACAAACAAGGCAGAGAAAACGTCCTAGCAGATGTTCTTCCTAGGATTCCAAACAAGGAAGTCTATGTCATGACCACTTTTACCCTTTCGACAAACCTCCTTGCAGAAATCAAGAAGTCCTACGAAGGCGATGGTGCAGTTCAAGAGATCATCAAGCACTTGCAAAAGTCTACCAATACTCATCCCAACTACACTTGGGTGAATGATCACCTTAATAGGAAAGGGAATGTGGTAGTAGGGAAGGATCTTGAACTGCGTGACAAGCTCATCTCGATGTTCCATAATTCAACTATGAAGGGGCATTCAAGCATGATAGTAACTACTAAAACCATTGGAAGATTGTTTTATTTGAAGGGTCAGCAAAAGCACATCAAGTAATTCGTTAGGGAATGCAATTTTTGTTAGAGGAACAAACATGAGAATATGACAAGCCCTGGACTTCTACAACCATTACCCATTCCTTAAGCCCCTTTCATCGATATCAACATGGATTTTATTAAAGGACTTCCAAAATATAAAAGAAAAGATGTTATATTGGTCGTTGTGGATCGCTTCATCAAATATGACCATTGCATGGCCCTTAATCACCTTTATTCTGCCTCAGGGGTGGCCAAAATATTCATGAACAATGTATATAAGCTACACGGGTTACCAGCTTTTATAACCAGTGATAGGGATTAGATTTTTTTAAGCAAATTTTGGAAAGAATTATTCACCAGCCAAGGGGTTAACCTAAACTACTCCTCAGCCTACTACCCATGAACAGACGGCCAAACAGAAATTGTTAACAAATGCATCGAACAGTACTTACAATGCATGACTGGGGACTGCCTAAAGCAGTGGGTAAAGTAGTTACCCTTAGCTGAATGGTGGTACAATACTAACTACCACTCAGCTACCAAGATGACTCCTTATCAAGTGTTATATGGGGTTCCTCCACCCCTGTATATTCCCTACTTCCGTAAGGACTCTGTTGTGGAATCAACCAATAAGTATTTATCAGCTAAAGAAGAAGTTATAAAGAGGATATGTGAGTAGAATAGGATGACTATGGTGGCTAACAAGAAAAGGAGCGATCGTAGTTTTGAAATAAATGACTACGTATTCCTCAAACTCCAACCATACAGGCAATAATTAATGGCACGCAGGTCTTTACAAAAGTTAGCAGCAAAGTATTATGGACTTTACCAGGTAATTACTAAGATTGGAAGCATGGCCTATAAGCTTAATCTGCCAGCTTCAACTCTTATTCACCTTGTGTTCCATGTCCCCCAACTCAAAAAACATATGGGTAATCACACAGTTCAGGGCACTCCTCCTATGATACCTCAAATAGTTGTCCTGTAACCAAGAAATGTTTTATACAGACGAATGGTTAAACGACAAAATCAAGCAAAAACACAAGTGTTGATACTCTAGGAAGGACTCGCTCCTGCTGAGGCCACCTAAGAAGACATGGAGGAATTAAAGCTGCGATTTCTACTATTCAGCTTTGAGGACAAGGTTGGTTTCAAGGGGGGCAATTATTACCAGCTAAAGAAGAAATGGAAGAGGAGGAAGAACAAACTCTTGTTACGAATTCAAAAATATAGTAGCCATTATAAACCTTATACGCATAGTTTCATTTTGTAACCCATACGCATCGTTTCATTCCATAAAACACTGCACATTAGTTTAATGCACAGCTAGTAAACTGAAGGTTCTCAAAACCCTGTAGAAGGCTAGTTGTTCTATATATATGCTCGTGTATGGTAACAGAAGGATAACAAGAATTATAATGAAAGCATGAATTCCTTTATATCAAGAAAATACTATCAGTGTGTTTTTGGTATGGTATGAACGGCCTCTCAGTGAATTCCAGCACTATAATCTCTATCTCTTCCATAACCACAACTGGATATCATCCAGTTCGGTTCCTTTAATATCTCCCCTGTAACAAAGACATCTGTGTCATATTCAAGAACTTCTACAACGTCAGCCAAAAAGATCATCAATATATTCTTAAAGACAAATCAGGTGGTGTCCTAATTATGATTTCAGTGAATGCAGAGGACTCAGGAAATGGTTTTGTTACGATGTCGCGGTCGCACAAATTAATTACCCTAGCTTCAAACACAACACACAAGATAATATAGAGCAAGCAAGGGGTCGATCCCACGAGAAAGGTTCAAGTTAGATTTTTATGCTAGATGTTATGCAATCTGGGGGGGTTTGGACATTATCTAGGCTAAAGCAAAAGAAAACAGAAAACTACCAAACAAAATTTAATAAATTCAGAAAATTATCAAGAGAACAAACCTTGGTCGTAAGCACACATCCACCTATAAAAATCAGAACTGATCACGAAAATGAAATATCAATTTATATTTTGAATATTTATCTCTTCTTAACATTGGTTAGTTAACGGATCCACCATATAACTAACCCTAACCATCAAACAACCACAGTGTCTGCACTAGTAATTTAATTCAATGGCAGCCTTAAGAACTACATAAGTTTATTAATCAAGAAAACATAACTGTCTGCAGTCTATGTTTGATTTGATTGAATGTTCTTCCTAAGATTAATAACGTAGATCCATCACAATTATTAAACTCAGTTGCTTCACAAGTTCATATATCACAACTCTGGTTTTGATATCAAACTTAGCAATAGATTATCTACAATAATAACTTAGAGTCCGCTTTAGCAATTAAAATAAGCAATCATAGAAAAAATAAGCATAGGAGAACAAACATATTCATCATATAAACTGAAAAGAAAAGGTAAAATAAATCTCACAGTTCTTAAAATCCGAAGGTTTTCGTGTCCTTGCAACCAAGAAAAAGTGTTTAGCCTTGCATGTTTATTGAACAACTAATCAAAAAGAAGGAAGAATGCATAATTTTGAGTTTCTTAGAGAAGGGAGGGCTTTTTCTCCTCTTGGATGGCTGCCCCCCTTCTCTTCTCTCATTCTTTTTATATCATAGAAAACCCTAGTCTCTATTTTATAAAATAATCCTCCCTTAAATAGACTGTTTACATTTAAGTACTTTAATAACTATTTTTCTAAAAAAAGAGAAATAGTCTTGCATGAAATCTTCAAGTTTTGACTTAGAGGAGCTAAATTGCTGAAATAAAAACTTGGATATCGGTTTAGATGCTTTAGAATGTAATTTGGACTCGTTTCTTCACGAAACCTATTTGCTGGCACAATTCAGTTGTCATCTTTGAAAAATCATATCTCCCTTATATGACATCGTTTTTGGATGAAATTTGGATATTTTATAGGTATTTGAGTCAGGAATCCAAAACAATTGAGTTTGCATCAATTGAACTTCTTTGGCTTCAGATATTCAAGTTGGAATAGCCAAAGATCAACATTGACAGTTTGCGAGTTTTGACTTTGAAGGCTACGATTTCCATGCTCTTCCTTATTTTATTTTCTTGCCTTAGATGTCCAAAAAGGTATGGATGTTAGCTTTTTAATGCCACTAGAATCACTTCATTTCAACCTCTAGAGCTCACGCTCTGCACAAAACATCAACTGAAGGTCAAACCTGCAAATTATCTCCAATTTACTCTTTTTTGCACCTTTCATCCAAAAGTGCCTTCAAAAAATAAAACAAAGAATATCAAGGTATTTTATATATAAAACATAGGCAAAACACTAGTTAAATGTGGGTGAAACTATCGAATAATACGGTTACATCAGGTTCTCCCCTTAAATTATTCCCTAACAAGTCATGTAAACCTCTAACCTTTTCCACTTTTTTATCTACTTTCTGTCTGGGCATCTGAAGGGAGATTTAATAAGACCCAATTCACACGTATGTATACTACAAATAGATTTAAGAGAGCCAATTTGGGTAAAGGGAAATGTCACCTACGTCTAATTGTCCCTAGATAATTCAAATCTGGGACATGTAGACATAACACCGAGTTTGCATCACTGTTATCTAGATAATCATTACAATGAATCTCTAGAAAATCCATGCACAAGCAAAACATTACCTCAATCATAAGAACACCAGGCACAACAAGCCTTTCGGGGAAATGACCAAAGAAGAAATTGTCACATTCTTGATGGCAATAACTGAAACTCCAGGATTGTTCTATCCACCAACAGAAATGAAAACCTAAAAGCAAAAGAAATAAAGCCCAAAATTAGAAATGGCCAGTGAATTCATAAACACATAAAATGTCGAGGTTACCATTATTGAGGATGGAGTGGAGAGTTTAGAACTTACACAAGTGCTCATGTTGTTGTTATTTTTCCAAAGTGTTGTAGGCGACAACAACGAGGTTTGGTCTTTTTTTATTTTATTATTATTTTTATAATTATTATCTGAAAATGTTTATTAAATCTTATAAATTATCTAATCATATATGTCTTATAAATATATCCGATTATGTATGTCTTCGAAACCATCCAATAAAAATTTACTTTTGGTTGACATGTAAAACACTAGAAAATATTGATGTTTTTTATTTTAAAAAATAAAACAAAATTGTTTTGAGAAATTTTTATTAAAAAAAAATCACTTAAATCACAAGTTAATTGAATTACCTTTTTAGATGGTTCAATAGCAAACCTAGTTTGAGTTAATAGATCATCAAGTTAGTATTGACGAGTCAAATTTGATAATTATGCTTTCTAGTTAAAATATATGTTGTTTTTTTATGTATATTTTAAAGTAGATAAGTATTTATTATGTTGTCTAATTAATATCTCCAAGATAACAACAACAAAAAAATACATAGAATTTTGACTTCAAAATTTAAATAAAACTAAAAATCTATAATAATAACTATATTATTTAAATATTTTAACATGATTTTTGAAATCGTGAAATTGAATTCAACTTCAAGGGTTAAATTAATTTTTTAGTTTTGAATCCTTTTAAGAATATTGGATTGAATTTCAAATGAAATTCAATTACCAAAATATGATAATAAAAAAAAAAACAAATTAGAGAGGAGACCCTTTAAGTTGCTATAGTAATTCCTCTTGAATTAATATTAAAAATAATATTTCAAAAATACCCTTAATAATACAAACCCTATACTTTACAAAACCCTCTACTTTTTCTTTTCCTTCTTTTCCTGTAAGAACAAATATTTTTCCTATAAATTATTGTGTTTTTTTATTCTCTTTGTGGTTTATTATTCGAATATATTCTTGTATCTCGCTCTTTTCTTTACTGGGTATGTTAAGTTTTGTAAGACAAATAGAAACCATTGGAAACTTAGATGGTTTCGATTCTAGTATATTTGAAAACCAATAGGATATACCTGCTATGCGGCAGGTTTATTTTTTATTTTTATAAAAAATATTATAAAAATTTATAATATAAAAAATAATTTTTTTTTAATATCAATAATAATTGTTTTTTTTCAAATTTATTAATTATTTTATTAATAATATTAATTATAATAAAAATAATAATAATTATAACACAAATGATAATATTTTTAATAGTCATACTATTAATTATAATAAAAATCATAATATTTATAACACAAGCAATACTATTTTTGATATGAATATTTAGAATTATTATAAAAATAATTATATTTATAACATAAATAATTATATTAAGAATTTTAAGGATGCTTACAACACAAATAATAATATTTTTTTTATATAAACACTTTGAATTATAAAAAAGAAAAATAATATTTTTAACACACATTGTTATATTAATACACATGTGGTTGAGTGTGGACGCGTCCAGCCCAACTTCAAGGTGGGCGTGGACGTGTCCCAACTTGGTGTTGGGCATGGAAGCTTCAAGCCCAATGGGGTTGGGCGTGGATGTGTCCAGGCCTAACGTCGGGTGTGGGCGTGGACGCTCTAACCCAACTTGAGGTTGGTTGTGGTTGTGTCCAGCCCCAACTTAGGGTCAGGCGTGTACACCTCTAGACTTTTAATTATAATAAAAATAAAAATAATTATAACACAAATAATATCATTTTTATTATAAGTAATAATATTATAATAATAATAGGAAGTGGACATTTGATGCTTGGTTTGCCTCAGCGCCACATGGTGCTTAGGTGAGGCAAGTTGCGCTCGCCCAATATACAGACCCGAGCGTCATGTGACGATAGGGGTGGCTTGGGGAGAGCCAGCATGCTTGGGTCATGGCAAATGACCTAATTATTTTGGGTCTAATGCAAGACCCGATTGTCTTGGGTATGACATCATAACCCCATCTCAATGGGTCTTGCGTAACCCAATTCTATTAAGTCATGCGTGACCTATTTCTATTAGGTCTTGATAAATGATTTTAAATATTTTAAGTTTTATTATAATTAAAAGTATTACTATAAAAAATTATTTGTCCTATAAATATTTTAATTTTTACAATAATTAAAACTATTAATATCAAAAGTAGTATTATTTGTGTTGTAAATATTTTAATTTTTACTATAATTAAAAGTATTAAGATAAAAAGTAGTATTATTTGTGTTATAACTATTCTTATTATAATATTAATATTAAAAATAGTATAATTTGGGTTATAAATATTTAAATTTTTTTATAATTAAAAGTATTACTCTGAAAAATAGTATAATTGGTGTTACAAATGTTATTATTTATTATAATGAATAGTATTTGCGTTAAAAATATTATTATTTTTATTAAAATTTAAAATATTCATATAAAAAATAGCATTATGTGTGCTATAAATATTATTATTTTATTTATAATTAATAGTATGATTACTAAAAATATTATCATTTATGGTATAAATATTAGTATTTTTATTATAAGTAATAATATTATAATAACAATAAGAAACGGAAACCTGACACTTTGCTACCCTTGCACCACGTGGTGCATGGGCTGCCCTAGCACCATGTGGTGTTGGGGATGCCATAGCCAATCGGGCTTTTTGCTGTGACCTAGGCGTCAGGTGATGCTTGGGTCTGCCCCGCGCATTAGAGTTGTCCAAGCGCCCAGTAGTGCTCGGTCTGCCCTGCGCAAGGGCCGTGCAGCCCAAGCGCCGGCTGTCCTTGCGTGGGCAGTGCCAGCACCAGGTGCCCGCTCCCCATGGCCTGCAACCCTACCAAAACTTGTGCTGATCATTTTCTCCTTAATCATCTCTTCAATGCCAAATGCACGTCAGTAAAAAAGACAACCCTATCCCTCCCCGGCTGCCCTTGCAACTCTTTGTGTCAAGGGCTGGGCTGCCATTATACTTCTCCAATCCATCTTACTTTGTGTCTATGTAAACAGTAATAGGAACACTAGACCCTTTTAGTATATTGTGTTATCTTACTTGGCTTGTTCCTTTACTCTCACATATTTGCACTACACTTACTATCTGTTTACATTTTTTTTAGGAAAACCTTCCCCCTGCGATATATAGAGCCTATTTAGAATTGTGATAATAGTTGTGATTCAAAGTGTTTTTCGCTTGGAAATGCATCAAGATAATATATTTTTATTTGTTAAAAATTATTTTTAATATCAGCACATTAAAACTATTCAAAAACACTAAAACAATATTCATTTTAAGCAAAACAAATAATAAAATTTTTAGAAACACTGGTTGGACCACGTTTTCAAACAGACTCGTAGTAGAAATCTTGTATCGACTTAAATAATTATTATGGTTTTGAAATTTAGAGATAAGAAATGCAGGTTAGTGTATGGTATTACATAACTTCAAGAACAGAAAATTGAACTTTACAAAGCTAATAGTTTTACATCAAACATGGAGAAAAGGAGTGTTGTTACCTTTTTTTTACCACAATATATATATATATATATATATATATATATATATATATATATATAAAAGAGGACATATATAAAGAAAGCTTGGAAGATTGGTGGTGGAGGACCAAGATAAAAATGAAAAATTTTAAGGACTAAAATGTATAAGTTTGACAAAATTAACAACCCAATTCTGACTGATAAAAGGCCTTACTGGTAAAAATATTTTTATCTGGGGTAAAGAAATACAAATTTGGATGGGTAAGGATTCAATGAGAATTTTAAAAGGCTTAATTAATGTTATTGAGGACTTAATTGCAAGGAAAATAAGTTTTTGGAGTCTATTTGAGTGTTAATTGAAAGAAATTGAAGTTTAGGGAATTGAAATTAGACTTTGAAAGATTTAATTGGTCAAATCATGAGCTTAATTGTGAAAAAAATAATGTTTATATGCCATTTAAGGATTTAATTGCAGATTCTCAAGACCAAGGACCAACCTGCAAGTGGCGCGTTATTGTAGGGGCTGAAATTGACAAACTTAGGGAACAAATTAAAAGGATTTGAGATTTTAGTGGTCAATTAAAGTTGAAATTGAACAAATTAAAAATCAAGGACTTGTTTGTAAAAGATGCTAAACTCTAAGACTGATATTTGAATTTGTCAGAGGGTGCAATTGCATGCAATTAAATGTTAATAGATAATTATGGATGCAATTAAAAGGAATTGAAAGAGCAGGGACCAAATTAAAATTGGCCAAATCTCAAATTAAAAAGCTCTAATTTCTAGGGTTTAACCTAAATGACGTGTTGTTCACCCACTGTTCATCTTTTTCCTTAGCAATTTTAGATGCTCTAGTAAGTATTTTTAAACAAATGAATGTGGCGTCTCCGACCATTTTAAGGGCTTAACCATCATTATTCAACTGAGAAACACCCTCTTTACCATTCTATGCCTATGAAATTGGACATTTACACCCTAATTTTCCACAGAAGTCTCCAATATCTTATCCTCGATAAGCTTTCCTTGCATTTTCAAATTTTGAGCTAATTGCGTTAGCATATTTGAACGAATAAATATGAAGTTACAAACCTTTAAATTGAGTAAAGTTGGATCCAAACGAAAGATATGCACCTTCTCAACCAACTTTGAGTGGTTTCCAATGAGGTTTATATCGGAGTTGCCAACTCGATCAATCATTTTTCAAAAAACCATCCATTTTTTTACGTTCACACTTAAAGCTTCTCAAATGGTTTTTATTAATGGCTTTAAAAACCTTCATTTCAAGATCAAAAGGCCAGAAATAACTTTTTGCCCTCCAAGTCTAATAAAACCATCAAGTACCCCTAAAATCAAAACCACCATTGCAAAACCAGCCTAGTACAAGATTTTCCAGTTATTTGCTTTTGTCCAAAATCTTCATTTTAATTAAAGGGCTAAGTTTTGATCAATCTTTAAGGAAATTCACCAAAAAAAACTAGAAAAACCTTATAAATACCCTAGAAATCATAGAAGAGAAAAAGAAAAGAAAGAGAGGGAAAACATGGGGAAATACATCTGTTGATAGACCCTATTGTAAAGGTTAAGAGCCTAATGTATAAGCTCTAATAAGTTTTGAAGAAAAAAGAGAGTGAAAGGGAAAAAAAAAAAAAAAAGAGAAGAAGAAACAACAATCCATAGTAAGTAAACTTTGGGAAAGTATAACTATGTAACAACTTAAGGATGAAGTCCATGTAACCTGCTTATTCATGTTTTTTAATGTTTAAACATCTTTTGATTTTTTTTTGAATTTATTTTAATGTTATGATGTTTTGTAGTTTTGTTTTGATTAATACGTAAAAATATTGTTTTTATTGTTTAAATTTTTTTTAGAGTTGTTGTTAATGTTACTAAGTATCAAGATAATATATTTGTGACTAATTTTGATAAAATAAGATAGTTTTGGATTCTTAAAAAAAAAATGACAATGAGTACTTAATGTTTTTTCTATTTTTGTTAGTGTATATTTTTTTGTTATTGTGTATGGTCTAGATTCGAAGTATAATTTTTCATTTCTTTTATAATTAAAAAACTAATTTTCAAAAGTTTGTCACTAAATATAACCATTAGAATACAATCATTAAAAACATAAATTGAAACATTACTGTTATAATATTTGAATTTTAAAAATAATTAAAATAATTTATTCAAAAACCAAAAATAAAATATTTTTTATTTTTATTTTATTTTAAAAAGTATGAATATGATAATGTTAAAAAACCTTATTTAAATAATGTTTTAGCTAAATTTTAGTTAAAAAATAAAATATATATACATTAACAAAAACTAATTGAGTGTAAGAAATTATTGTTCCTTTACTTATAAATCACTATTTATTGGAATAATGATTAATTCTTTTAGTTTTTTTTTTCAATCTTCAATTTCCTTATTTAATACTTGGTTTTCTAAGGATTGAGTTTTGTAATTTATTTTAATTTTTTTTCTATCAAATTATCCCAGTATCATGATCCGAGTCATAAGTTTAATAAGTTAAATCAGCTAGCTCAAAGTTTTTTATCCATTTTTTAAAATTAAATCTTTTTTCTATTTCATCATTCAACAGTTGATTGAGAACTAGACTTCATTATTTATTTTGATTTGCTTTTTATAAGATCATTCTTATCTCATGACCCAGGTCGCAGACTTGGTGGGTTAACCCGGTTAACTCAAGTTATTTTTTTGATCATTTTTTAATTATTTGTTTTTCAATTTTATCCTTCAATATTGGGTTGATTGGGAATTAGACTTCATAATTTATTTTGATTTATTTTTTATAAGGTTATCCTGATCTCAATACATAGATCATGAATTTGGTTAGTTAACCTAAGTTGATTGTGATTGCAGATTTAAGAGGTTATTTCAAGTTGATCTAGATTAAGTTAATATATTTCATTTCAAAATTTTAAAAATAATATCGTATTAATTTTTTTAAAATTAAATTATATTTTTATCAACGGTTAATATTGTTTTTAAATCTATAAAGGCAACCAAAACAAATTAACTTAAATAACACTTGAGTCAAATTTTTTCTATTATATTTTTGAACATGTTAATTTCTTTTTTTCCGACAGACACGCACGCACGCACGCCAGCTGTGTAGCGCGGGATAATAATTTAGTGGATGCTGTAAGCTTAACCTAATTTCTTTATGCTAATCTCACCTTAAAAATATATATAAAAAATGTCTATCTCATTTTTCACGCCTATAAAAACCTAGTCAAGGTCGACAATTCTCTCCAAGCAGTCCATTTCCCTGTCCAAGCTCTAACAGAGAGGGAGGGACAGTCAACTCTCTAATGGACTCCAACAACAATAACAACTACTCTCCCTCCTCCACCTCCTCCCCTCCCCACCCGACCAGCACCAGCACCACCACTACCACCACTGACCCAGTTCAATCCTGGTGGGAATCAGTCTCCAAAGCCCGTTCACGCATCCTCTCCCTCTCCTCAATCCTCCCTTCACACCCTTCTTCCTCTTCCTTCTCCTTTTCCTCCCTAGCCGACTCCGACCGCCCTGCCATTTCCTTTCTCTCTTCCCCAGAAGCTTACTCTCACATCTCCTCCTCCCTTTCTTCTCCTCATTCCGGCTCTGGCTCCGACCCCCTCTGCCAATGGCTTTACGAAACTTACCTTTCCTCTGATCCTAACCTCCGTCTCATTGTCCTCTCGTTCCTTCCTCTTCTGTCTGGCATTTATCTCTCTCGGATCCACTCTTCTGATTCCTCTTCTGCTCCTTCACTTGCTGGCTTCGAAGCTGTTCTTCTTGCCATCTATACTTCCGAGGTTAAATCTCGTGGCGGAAAGCCTGTGGTTGTCCAAATTCCTCATCTTTCTCAGCCTTCTCTTTATCATATCCCGCGAAACAAGCCGCATAAATCGCAGGTTCAGGCTCCTTCTGCTGGGGTTCTGTCCCCCCCACTTGAGCCCCAGATCGCTATTAAGTCTACTAAAAGGCCTGTCATTGTTGGGGTCGCTTTGGACTGTTACTTCAAACACATCTCACAGATGCCCAGTTGGTCTAAAGTCGAATTGTGCCGGTTTGCGGCGGCCTGGGCTGGACAGGATTGTGCTTGCCAAGATAAATTTGATGAATCTGATGATGCTGATTATTTCTTGGAGGGAAGGAATGTAATGATAAGCAGTAATGAGATTGAAGACAACTCGGGGATCTCTGAGTCTGAGCCTAAGGGAGTAAGGATTCCTCTGCCTTGGGAGATTTTGCAGCCATTGTTGAGGATTTTAGGGCATTGTTTGTTGGGGCCATTGAATACACAAGATGCTAAGGATGCTGCTTCTGTTGCTGTAAGAAGGTTGTATGCTAGAGGGTCTCATGATTTGGTTCCACAGGCGATTTTAGCCACTAGGAGTCTATTCAGCTTGATAGGAGAACACGTGAAACTGAAAAGGCAACAGCTGCGAATACTTCTTCAAATGCTAACACCCCCGCCAAGCTAAGAAGCCTGAAATTCTCCTAGTCTCAAAGTGAAAGTGGTTTGTTTTGGCTGCGATTGGCGTGGCGGGTAACCTCTAGGTTTAAATCATTAATTTTATCAATGCTTCATAATACCTGCTTTAAATCTGTCATAGCTCTTTGCAATGGATCTTACAGAACATGCTCATCTATGGCATGT